>JAKLMY010000205.1:0-53202 GCA_022814645.1 Ganoderma meredithae | reverse complement strand
CCCTCTCCACATGCTGGCTTTGCCGTGGACCCGTGGCTCGAGTGGTCGTCAAACAAACGCGGGATAGAAGTCGTCTCCTACGTCACACGTAGATTAGTTCCATTTACGTTGTTTCACGTAGAGCTCTGACGAGATAATAATAATAATAATAATAATAAGCCGTTCGGCACCTGCGCCAAACACTCAGTTGATGAGACACCCCACATGCCGTGGATGAACGTTTGCCAGGAGCACATCCAAAGTGTTGGGTCATGGCTACACTATCAGTACGTACGCTGCGCCTGTCATCTCCCGCGCTGAGTAGTCGGAGAAGGGAGGAGTGCCTCAACGTGCGTGCGTGCGCACCGCAGTCCCGCCGATGTACCGCCAGATGCTTGCGAGTCATCATTCTGACTACGATACAGGCTTCACCTTCGGTAGCGACTTCAGCATATAGATATCCTAGTGCGGCGGCCCTCTCAGAGCTACGAATGTCGCAGGTTGCATTCGCTTGAACACTGCAGGCCAGCACAACGCCGACGCCGACATGCATGTGCATGTCATGAGGGCACGCCTCGGCATCCAGCTTCTCAGGAACGGAGTCTTCTCTCTAGATCTGGTGGATGCAACAGATGAGACAGCGATGCAAGCCCGAATCGCGACTTGCCCAACGCCCATCAATTATTCACTCTTGGGAGTAATAGACTCCACTCCGACATCACCGAGTTCTGTCGAGGTCGAGAAGCGCGAGTGAGAGACGTGGCAGGCGAGTCCCAATGTACTCGTATCCTGAAGGATGCTGCGCTCGACCATTCAGTCCCACAAACGTGCGAGTATGTGAAGACATCGAGTCCTGGAAGTGTGTCCGTTTCGGCTTAGTAAACCAGTTGGGACTATTTTCAGTGAATGCTGCAGTGCTCTCGGTGCTTCTGCAATTCTCGAAGGCAACTTTGCTCCTGTGGGATACTATGAATGCATTCTAATTTTATATTACATGCTGCAAGGATCTACAGACGGTTCTAACCCGTGTGCGTTGACAAGCGGGGGTCCTATATAACCTGTGAAAGCACTGCTGCAGCAGCTCGCACCTCACTCCCCAGCTCCTCATCACAGACCACCACTGGCCATTTCTATGCACTCGACCTCATCCAACCCTGCACCCCTCGATGCCAACAAAATCGAGGAGACACCGCTGCCTCCCCACTCAAAGGTCTTCGGCGGGACAGCGAGTTCTGGATCGAGGACGGCAACCTCATCCTCGTCGCCAAAGACGTCGCATTCCGCATCTATCACGGCCTCCTTGCCGAACAGTCGACGGTGCTCGCCGAGATGGCGGCTCCGGTGAGCGAGGACTTCTCCACAATGTTCGACGGCTGTCCCGTCGTCCGTCTCTCCGAGTGCCCACAGGACTAGACCCACCTCCTCCGCATCCTTCTCCCGAAGACTCGGAGACGGCAAGTGTCATGGTTCTGAGTATCCTGCAGGCTAGGTATATTGCCAGTTAATGCTTTGCACGTTGCTAGGTTGCACCCGAAGGACGAGCAAGACCACAGTCCTGATGAATTGTCCGCCCTGGTGCGGTTGTCCCACAAATACAGGATCCACGACGTTGAGGAGCAAGCATTGGATTTGTTGCGTGCAAGTTACACAGACGACTTCGACGAATGGTGTTCCAACTATCCAAAGTTCATGGAAAAGCAGCAGAAATCTGGATCCTACGCCCACTGCATCAGCGTCGTCAATATCGCGCGATTAACCAATACCCCATCCCTATTGCCTGCAGCCCTCTATACTTGCCCCTTGCGTGGCGCTGCTTGTCATGAACAGGGCATTATGAGCTACATATATAGTACCAGCCAAGTGTCAAGCCTAAGCTTGACATTGCGCCCTTTTGGTGTAGCTGGTTCAGTGGCTGGTCTGTTCCTAACACTGCTATCATCAATGGTTGGAAGCAAGAAGATGGATGTGTTGAACATCTCTCCACCAATGACCTCAAATGGTGCTTCGCTGCCCAAGAGAGGCTCTGCCAGGAGAGGGCAAACATAATGTGCACCGTATTCAAAATTAAGGCTAGCCAGGAGTGCAAGACGGCCATCAAATGTGAAGCTGTGTTGAAGGATATAGTGCTCTCAATAGTGGGTAATGAGCTACCAAGTTTAAGGCTGGTAGGCTGTGCTGCACTAGTCAGCTGCATCGACAATATCTTCACAAGTCCTACCTTCTCCTGCATTTGCTTCTACTGTAGAATAGAGCTCGAGCAGCGAGATATGAAAGCGAGGAAGGAACTGTGGGATAAGCTGCCTAACATATTTGGGATCTCCATGCCAGGGTGGAGAACTACAACCAATTTGGCCGTGTCTTCATAGGCAAGTGTCCATGATGGTTATGTAGTATGCTAGCATTTCATTTTGATATGAAAAATTCTACAGGCTTCAGCTGCAACTCTTCACCTGCAACAGATGAGAAGTATGTATGCCAGTTTCAGTGATGTACTCATGGCAGTCACACTTATATCCTTGCTATCTGCATGCTTCAAGAATGCTAGGACTAGAGCAACACTATTGTGATGTATATGTTGGAGCATATTGAAGTAAAATTGTATCATCTAACCTTTGGAGGGGCACATTGTAGTAGACATTAAAATTCCAATATATAGAATACTTCTGCAGGCTAGCATATCATGACATCACAATACATTTAGTATGCTATTTAAGAGAGGTGCTCTGCATTGCCCTGACTATGCATTAGCTCATTGTATGAGTTGTCTCTCCAGCCCCAGTGTCAGCTCTCCTGTTTCATTGACTTTTCATAGCAAATAATGACCTAGTTTCACTCATCAGACCTTTATGCTTTAGGTATTGCTATCGATCATGCACTGCTTAGATAGCACTCATCCAGCCACAAAGCAGCTGTTTTGAACTGAAAGTGTGAATAGATGCTGCATGCCATCCAGCATATATCTGATCATGATGTTCACAAGAAAACATCCAAGCAATGGGCATTGTCACTTCCTTCTGGCCTGAGACACCAGCTCGAGATCATGATCCCATCTGCAAGCTCACATATATTAGGCTTAGTGATGTTGGTGAGGGTTGTGAATGGACATTGGAGAGCTGTATTGCTATCATGGTCTATAGAACAGCATATGCATGATAAGCAGATATTATTAATAAGAATCACTTGGAGCATGTCAATGATGTTCAATATTGAGCTTGAGACTGGACTGGTTGGCATGACTGACTTTGTTCACCAATTTTACTCCTTGCATACAGCATGTAGTCAAGAGAGGGGTGGGCCCGGAATATGCATAGACACTTGGACTAACCTAAGCCTGACAGATTGTTACAAACATTCCACTCAGCACTTGCCCCAGTGCCTCAATTTCTCTTTTTACTCATGCAGCCTTTTATTTCCTTTCTTGGACCCAGCACCTCTATTTTCTATTCTGGTCAACTAGCATCTTAGTTCTCTTTCTTAGACAGTTTGCTTCCCATGTCATCCCTATTGTACTCCATTGTTTAGCAAACCTGTCCCTTGTTCTTTAGTACAATAGTCCTTGTAGTCCCATTGTCTATCAGTGTTGTTGTCTTACATACTATTGTTCTTTTCACTGGTTCCCATGTCCATAGTTACCCTTTGTCCCTGGTCCCCATTGTTGTGTACATGTACTTAAGACCTGCATCTTGCTACCTAGAGACCTTAGTTTTGACTTCTTGTCTTTAGGTAAGCCTCACTGTATTTTTGCTCCCTAGATACTTTACTCAATACATCTTGTCTCTAGCCTGACTGTTGAGCCTTGCTCTGCTCTCATTGCACAAGTGGTCATCAATGCCCCTGCTCGCCTCATAAGCCTCCTTCCTGATCTTACTTGATGGTCAGTCATAACATTATATTGAAACTTCTATACGAGCACCAGTGTACTCTACCCACATTCCTTTCCCCTTTTTTTCCCCTCATATGGTATGCACTTAGATCCTCTGTGTTGGCCTAGCATAGTGCACACTCTAGTCACACCATCGGACGTGGTCTTGGCACAACCTGAGGCTTGCCACTCTCAAGTGGTATAGTACACAGAAAGCTCCTAACACAAGACTCCAGTACTAACTGAAGTGGTCTGCCTTATGGTGTGGGAGGCTAGAGAAAGGTGGCGAAACAAAGCCAGGGCAGAACACCCTTGGGCTCGTGTCTCTTGGGCTAAGACACAGCAATAGGCTGAGGAGGCTGAGCAGACAGTGTCAGGTTATGCACCTGCCATTTTTATTCCTGAAATAGGAAGCGACCTATCCCAACTCCTCTCACTGTGGCTTGTGAAGGAAGGGCACATGTCTTTTACCACATCATGGTTCAAGACCAGCACTGGAATACTGATGAGCACAAGTAGTATATCTGCAACAACCAACCTTGCCCTCACCACAGCCAAACCTTTGATTGGACTCCAGAGGACTGGGCCAGTTTTCTATCCTTCTGCCCAACCCAACCAAGCCAATGAGAGGCAATCCTAGCCTGGCTCACCCAACTACCACCAGCCCCCTCTGAATGGCCTGTACAGGCAGCTGTTATTGCCTTGCAAAGTTGCCCTGGCACCCATCCTCCTAGTCACATCTCCAGTCATGTGCCCAGTGGGAATGCCACCATCAGCTGCTCCACAGGTTCTCCCATCCTCAACAAGACTCTTGTGCTCATATGTTATGATATGTGATAGTGATGGTCACAAGGTGATGATGCATGGTATGGACTCGTCAGATATCTCGGGTTTACCATTTGTGTGTTGTATTAGTATTATAGCCATGGACTCAGCTTCAAGCACAGCCTCTTACTTATTCCCAGCATGCACCACCTACTATACCCTGGCCCCAGCTATACTTAGCTGTACTGGACTGTTGGTTACTTATTGTTCTCGTTCCCTATTGTTCAAACTGCTATTGTCCTTCATGTATATAAGGAGCAACATCCAAGCTGAGAGTTCCTCAGCTCAACCTAGTTATATATTTGCCCTGAACCCCCCTCGACCTCTCAGGCCAACCAGCCCCTGACCAGTCATGAGCTCTCGACCCTCAACGACAACTTGATGCTTAGTGTTATGACCTTGTGACTATCACGGGCCTATCATAACATAGGGTCAAGCTCTCCTCTGACCCCTATTCTACTAGGGTTATCCCACTCACCTGCACTCAACCCTGAATGACAAGGGTAATGTGAAGAGACCAACACTTCACAGAAAGCAGAACACAGAATCCCAATTGCAACCAGTCGAAGGTCACCCCTAGATCTTCACTAAGCTAGCCACTGGAGAAGTATTCTATGACCACCCAGAAGAAGGACTTTGCCAAGTAGTCTTCACAAACAATCGCTGGGAATACCCACCTGACCACATTGTCATCCAGAAGCAACTCCTCCAGCACTACCCTCAGTGGCCCGAAGAATACAATCGACTACTTGGACAACTGTTTCCCTCACCTAGCCCAGAACCGCCTGTGCCCTCAGCACCAGCAATCAAATGAACCACCTCTACCAGCTCCTATCACAAACAGGAAGAACCAGGCAAAGAAGAGGACCAAGCTGAAGAAGAAGAGCCAGAGACAGGCAACAACGAAGAAGAACATGAACCAGGACCAACCCTATTTGCTGTACAGAACCTTGCAGTAGCTGTCCAACACCTTTCGATCGTGACAGGATCATCCAGCATGTTGACCACCAGTACCACTGCCACAGGAGCCAACATCAACATCAGCGTTGACACCAAGATCAAGCAGCCACCCACCCTCTCTGGCAAAAGAACTGAAACCAAAGAATGGCTGCAGAAGTGCGCACTCTACTTTGCATTCAACCCCAACCAATTCCTGGGCAACACCCTGAAAGTGGTCTTTGCACTCATGCTCATGACTGGAGGAACTGCAGGGCCATGGTCCACTACCTTCATTGAAGAAAGAATCACAAACTATATGATGGCAGAAGTGATGAGCTATGGCACCTGGGCAGAATTCAGGGACAAGATCAATGCATCCTTTGGAGACATAGATGATAAGGCCTCTGCCAGAAGGGAACTCAAGAACCTCCAGCAAGGCAAGTTAGGAGTTGACAAATACATTGTCAAATTCTGCATGGTCATCACCCAGTGTGGAATCACCAATTTCAACATAGCCGCCAACTTCTTCTATGAAGGACTGAACAACAGCCTGCAGGAAAAGATTCACGTGCATACACCCTTGCCCAGTATGATGGACGACCTCTACAAGAAGGCAGCTACACTGGAAAGTCAGTGGCTCTGAGGCCAAGCCTACCAAAACAAAGGCAAGAAGAAGGATGCCTATGGAGGCAAACAATATCACCAGGAACCCAAGGAGAGAGACCCTGATGCCATGGACATCGACAGAATGACAGCCAAAGAAAGACACCGACACATCGTCCCAAAGAAACATCCGTGTCATAGACTGGGGCACCTATCATTTGGAGCACAGGATCTGGAGGAGGACCAGGTTCGGGAGCTTGCACACCTCAGCAACAACTCAGACAAGGTCGAGGAGTGGGCAGTGTACATCCTCCACCTCTTTTCCAGCATGAACAGGGAAGAAAGCATGCAGCATTGCAGGTGGAACGGGGCATCGGCTGGCTAGATGAAAATGTTCAAGTGTGTTCATGATCTCGGCAAGGCTCTCCAGTGGTCGGTGTTGACTGATGCGGTTGGGAAGTTGATGAGGCACTGAGCGGTCCTGTTGTTGCATACGGTCGAGTCCAATGTACATAGTTTAGAGTGATGACAATTGCATAGTGCAGCGCGGACGGTGCCTCTCCCAGTCCAAGTCGCACGGATGGCAGTGGCACATGGTGCAGTTCATACTCTCCACAGCTCTTTCCTTTCTTCATTTTCATAGGATTTGCTTGTCCTCAAATAGGACCTGCATCAATGCTAAAATTGGTATGTCGATGTAGAGGGCAAAAACCTCCATAAAGATATAGCGCGCAGTTCACTCAACCGCTACCTTAGAACTCTACATGACCAAGTTACTATCACCAGTACTACTGTCCTCGTCCAAGTCGTGGCTGCGAAACCCACACCCACCAGTGCCCAAGCCAAACATCTCCAGGAGCAGCATCCAGATCCTTTTGCACTCCTCAACTTCGCGCGCCGCAACATCTCCCCCGTGCACGCCTTGCACAGCCAAAACGAGACTGTGTTGCCCTTGATGAACTGGTGATGCAGCTCGAGCGCATTGCATTCACCCCGCATGCCCAACAGCATGAGGTCGCAGAACCTCTCCTGTGCTGCTATGCACATCCTGCTCATCTTACATGGGACATCGGTGCCAGCGTATGCCCCAGGCGAGAACACATGCTAGATGCGGTGCACGAACTCCCCCCCAAGCGTGTTGTGCATGGTGATGCACAGCTGCAGGTCGCTCATTGATGTGCGACGCGTGCACGTGCATGCGTAGCCCATCGCGATGTGTCCAACTTAGCGCCCTCCATTTAACCGCGAACCACCATCCTGCCTCTCACTGTCCTCAATCCCCTTCCACATGTACGCCATGCCCTCATCACCCCCATCGCGAGTCCATCGCATATCCATCGCTGCTCTGCTGTCAGGCCCCGACAGCACCATTAGCATACCGCACCTGACCTCCACTGCCTCTGTAGCAAGACCTGTGCTCCTGTCCATCTAGTACTTCGTTGAGCCCTTCTGCCTTTAATACGTGCTCTTTTCGTCCTGATTGTTTGGTACCAAGTCACACCATATTTATCCTGTACTCACCCAGTTGGTTTCAGTAGGTTGCCTGGTGGGCTTGTCTTTACGCGGACCTCTGCCGTCACACCTGTATTTAGGTTTTGGTCCCGTACTCAAATCATCAGCTTCGCTCACCCTCGTATCGTATCTGCGTGCTCCCTCTCGACTTTTCTTGTCTTCTCGCGTCACATCTCGACTTCCTTACATCCAGCGTACCCTCGTCCTCGAACTTCTGAGCTGCTTATTCGTTCCATTCGACTTACAGGTCACTTCGCATTTTCTCTCAACGCGCAGCCTGTCCCCAGACCTTTCCGCCCTCTCTCCTCTCCTCTTCCTCCCCTTCGCGCACGCTCGAACAAGCTCGCGACGCGCTCACCTCGCACTAAAGCTTTTCCCCTTCCCGCCGGGGTGAGCATCACATCACCGTGGAGAGTTGCTCGATGGACCCGTCCCGCCGCGTGTACCCGTCCACCATCGGCCTGCTGAGGTCGCACAGAGGGCGTAGGGCAGCATCGAGGGCGTCTCCGTCAGGCGCGCGATGTTGACGACGGCGATAGCTGCGCAGGCGGGAGGGTGCAGCGTCGAGAGGTCTGAGTAGTGCCAGTCGTACTCGGCGAAGTGGGAGGTGTAGCGCTTCTGGAGGACGGACAGCGCACGCGCTTCGACTTCGGGGCATTGGTACCCCTGGCCTCCCTGCATCTCCTTCGTGAGGTGAGGACAGATCCAATCTAATCAAGCCTACATGGTTTCTGGATCCCTAGAGAGGCTCGATGCCCAGAGGGAGCCGTTGAGTGTAGCAGGATAATTGTGTATGCAAAGGGCGCATCGAAGTGGAAGCTTGGGTTGCCATATTGCAAAGGCACAGGACTTGATGATCAATTATGTTCAAGTAGCCTTTCAAGGGAGCTTGAACTAGCGTGAGCCTGTCACACGGCAGCTACACACTTAACCTCTTGAAACCTTCCCCAAATCCCGAGATCATCGGATACGGTTCAGCGAATCCTCATAATGCTCTTTGTGGTCGACAGCTGCCCCTTGACGATGCCGTTCTCATGATATCTCATGCCTCAAGTACTGTCAGACCCATAGAGAAGCATGATCTCATACAGTGCAGGCTTCATCATCTAGCATAGCTTCCAGTGTCCTAGATACCGGCCGAGACCAATAATTTGCAGTCTGGGCCAAGAAATAGGGGGATGCTGTGGCACGGCTGCAGCTGTGCCCGATGCACTGATATCTGGCGATACGTTCCATAATAAATGAGTGTGCTCGTGAAATGGAACAGCATCGGGTTCTCTTGCTAGTGCCAGTTCGCAAGGTTGCTCACAGCCCTGAGTACCACGACGCGGCATTGACAAGTGGCCAAACTGGATCTGGTTTTGGTACGTGTCCTACCTGCCAGTGACGAAGACTAGGTACCATTGTAGGAGAAATGGGGCGTGGGGGAGAAGAGAGCAGGGAGAAGACAGAGTCGCGTTTGAACGCTGATGCAAATGCGTAAGGGACATCGCGCCGTGGGCGTACCTAAATACACGTAGAGACAAGAATTTAAAACATAATGTATAGTATAAGACGGACAAGACAGGACAAGACAAGAGAGACTCGGGCGCGAGCACAAGACGAGCTCGCTGATATAATACAAGATTTCAACAACCATGAGTTTAGATAAAGGGAGAAACGGAAATAAGATGGCCTCATTGTGTATGGTGTTTGTCGAGCGTTTCGAGTCTTCTGAGTCTTCCAGGTCCTCCAGATGGTCCCAAGGGTTACGAGCCCACGGAGACGTGGAGCGCTTCATTTTGTTTGTGACATCACAGTGACTTCACGTCACTGACATGATGCTGTAACGCCAGCTTGGTCCCAGCCAAGTTTAGCGCTTGCGTTTTCCAGTTAACATCCATCTGGCACCTTCGTACATACGGCTTTCTGTCGCACCGCCTTTTTCCCCGAACGTGTCACTCCTTATTCCACCTCCTTCAGATGACACTTGTATCGGCTTGGCGGCCTAGCTCTTCTTCCGGATCTTCCGCGCCGTGCTGGACGACTCGGAGTCACAACCTCCGACGTTAGACTTCGAAGCCCTACACTAGTACTGGTAAGGTACCCCTGTGGCACTCCTGTGTGCGTGCGATTTGAGTTGCAGCACTCTCTTGCGGTGGCACGCCATGGCTTGGGAATTGTAGATACGCCGACGGGAAGATTGAGGGAGATGGTGACTCTTTGTGAACTGTGTGCAAGGATCGACGGAGAGATACTGGACCTAACCTCAATCTGGAGTAGGATAAGGGCGGAGCCCGGCGCTGAGGACCTTGGAGGCAGGGGAGAGGTCGGACGGCGTGTAACGGCTCAGTGCGTCGCTTGCGCTCTTCCAGTCCTTTTAACGCACTCTGAAGAACATTTGACAGCACAACTGCCGCTTGCTTCAAAGCACCATGTTCCTTATGATATCCCCGCATTCACTGGCTAACAGCTCATGATGAACATAGTTTGAGTCCCCAGACACTGGGTCCGGAAACAAGCGAACTCGGTGCTTCCTGTGAGTTCATTCTCCGCACTCTTTTTCATCGATTCATCGGTCGCGCCCACCCTGATGATGTATCATGCATGATCAGCCTATTACTTTATGGGCACTCAGACACGCCACATTGAGATGCACTGAGACTCCCACTTCGTTGAAGGTGGCCTCTGGCACATGCGGTGTCCAGTCCCTTACTCTCTCCAGATCCACCTAGCGATCGCCGATGGAGGGAGGCCGGCGCTGTCTCTGCATGTTTCACACTCCGGGAGCATAATCTTACTCTCTTTCTTATCTCGCGCTCGTGTTCCGCCGCAGTTTTGGCTTTCTCATTGAGTCGTCCAGCTGACCGTGATTGACTATGATGTCTTCTCCTTGCTCTGCAGGAACGCCCCAGGCCGTTAGAACCACCGCCTCTGCCACACCCGAACCCACTTCTCGCTCTGCGGCGTGTCGGCGCGCACTAGCACACAGGGCTATAAAGCATTCCGTGCGCTCCGGATAAGTAGCCCACAGTGGGCGTACAATCAAACTCACGGGTCATGCGGCACGAACCCAAAGATCGCAAACTCCACGACTGTATAGCGGAAGCTTCGATATGCGGCAGGATCGGTGCAGCGCCAGCTGCCACTCTGCGGCTGGCGTCCTTCGCCGCGCGCGCCTCGTCCCAAAGATGCCGCGTGACAGCCATATATTCCCCCTGCGCAGCCGTCCCCGCAACTCCCCCCACCCTGCCCCTTCGGACCTTGGCCTCGCTCGGCTTTTTCTTCTTCTTCTCGACCATCTTCCATGTCGGATGGAACGCCCTCCCTGAACGCTGCCGCGGTAAGTGCTCCCTGCTGCTGCAACCACACGCCAATCGCCACTGATGAATATCGTCTTGGCTGGCTGACAGACGTTTGTGGGTCCCGCCTCGAGGAGGTTCTATGTTGCCGCATTCGCGGTCGAGGTCGTGCTGTTCGGCGCCTTCGTGTGCACATACGCCTATGGCTCGTGGCTCATCCTATTCCGCGCGCACCCATCAGCGCGGAGGCAGACCTCGACCATCGTTCTGTTTGCGGCCAACACGATTATGTTCATATTGTCTCTTCTGGTGCGTCATTTTGCTCCTTGTGGCGTCGTTGTCTCGCCGCGAAGGGTGGATCTGGTGCTCACGACACCGACGTCCAGCATATCGTCCTTGATGTTGTTATCGCGCGAAGAGGGTTCTCGCATGCTCCGAAGGCCTGGGAGGAGGCGAAATTCGTGATGTACGTCACGCAGACGTTGATTGGAGATGGATTCATGGTGCGCCAAATGCTAGTCTTCGCTGTCGTGCGTTTCCTTGACCCAGGGGGTTTCGTCAGATCTACCGCTTGTTCCGGGTCTACAGCAGGCATTGGCCTGTGATCATTGTGCCTTCAATCCTACTTGTCGGCGATGCAGGTGCGTGCATATCTCTGGCGCGCCTTTCGAAACCACAGGTAACACAGAGTGGCACCACCGGAAGTCGTCGGTTTTGCGTGCGCCTTCCTCGGCGTCGCCGGGTTCTACATGTCCGTCGTGTTCTATGCCATCTCGCTCATCCTGAACGTCATCTGCACCGGTGAGCTACCGCTACCCGCAGGCGCCCGCCCTCCTGTCGAGGGGGCATTCAGTTGTATTGACGCCGCGTGCAGTTTACATCATGCTCAAGGTGTTCCGCATCACGCGCGACTTCCACGGTGTCTACCTCCAGGGCCACAAACTCAAACTGTGGAAGGTGCTCGAGGCGACCGTGCAGTCGACCGCGATCTACTCTGCCGCTGCCGTTTCGCTCGTCATCACCTTCGTCAACAGCACCGACGTCGGCTACCCCACCTGCCTCAACGTCTTCCCCGCTCTCATCGTGCGTGCACCCTCCCCCTCAGTCTTTTCGCGTACCTCCTCTCCCTTCATAGTTTTCGTTTTCGCACGTGGGGGAGCGTCCCGTCGGGCCCGAAACTAATAGACGCATGCGTGTTCTAGGGCCTCGTGTTCTCGTTCATTGCCATCCGGATCGCGGCAAACCTCGCGCGCGACGGGACGCGCACCGACCCGAACTTCCAGCTGACTGAGACCGATGGGGGCACCGCAGACTCGCGCTCGCGGCAGACGGCGTCGTCCGCGACGTACGTGGACCGCGAGTGTGCGGGCGCTGGGCACCCGTCGATCCTGCAGGCACTCGGCTCGCCAAAACCGTATGGGTACGGGTACCTGGACAAAGACAAGCTCGGGGAGGACAAGCTCGAGGGCGGCGTGCTCGATATCGCGAGGGACAACTCGAAGAGCACGAGCGCGAGCGCGAGCGCAAGCATGGAGTCGTTGGTTTTCGCTCCCGTTCCAATTCCCGTCCCCGCTTTCGTTCCCGTTCCCGTTCTCCTGTCGCCGAATCGGTTGGAGGAGTTCGATCGTGGGGTGCGCGTTCTGCAAGGAGAGGCGGTGTGAGAGGTGCGTGCGGCATGGTCATGGTCTTGCTTTGGAGACGACGGGACTAACGGTTTCTATCTCTCATATTTCGTGTCTCAGCTTGTCTCCACATGGGACTGGAGTATGTATGCTATCTACAGGGAACTACCTCGATACCTATCTTACTGTATGCAGTAATATTGACGTTTCCAGGAATTTTCAGTGCATTTGCTATGCTAGCTTCTCGCATGGATGCACGAGAGGACGAATGCTTCTCGACCGCGCGTTTTGAGTATATCCGGTACTGTTCAGCCAGTGGGGAGGTCGTCTGTCCGCTGCAGCAGGCCGAGACTCGAAGGCATTGCTGCGGCAGTTCAAACTATTTTTGATGGCGCCGCGCAGATGCGATTGGAGCCTGACTGTGTCTGTTCAAGGCGCAGAGCCACTGGAAGCAGAAGTCGTCTGGTAGGGTCAAGGGCAAGGAGCATGTCTCCCGCGAGGCTTTACTCCGCAGTCACCACTCACATATATCCCTCCCAGAAAGCTTCAAGATGTGTTTTTCTGCAGCTATTGTACCTCACCCCCATCATCGACAATGGAGACATCTTCAGCCGTCAGTCTCGCCTCGGGGTTCACTCTCACCCTCCCATGTCCCAATCCTGATGCACGCAAGAATATCACCCCACATGACGAATTCTGGTTCCCGGACGGCAACCTCGTCCTCGTAGGTGGCAATGTCGGTTTCCGAGTCTATCGGGGCCTCCTCTCAGCGCAGTCGACCGTATTCAGCGATATGTTCTGCTGCGCGAGCGAGGATGACGATGAAACATTCGAAGGATGTCCTATCGTGAGGCTCTCCGACACGCCTCAGGAGCTCGCCCACTTGCTTCGCATCCTGTTGCCGAAGTCTTGGCGACGGTGAGGAATGTCAGGACACTTCAAGCTGGGGAGACCTGTACTGATGGCCTGTCTGCTCAGATCGTACCCTGTGGAAAGAAAGCAGGAGCCCACATTTGACGAACTGGCGGCTCGGGCGCGCCTGTCCCACAAATACCATGTCGAAGATCTCGAAGAAGAGGCGTTGGACCTGCTGCGACAACAGTACACAAACAACTTTGACGAATGGGATGATAGAAGGGAGGTTGACTGGACCAACGGTGTTCACGCTATCGGTGCCGTGAACATCGCCCGCCTGACGGACGCAACTGCCATACTCCCCAGTGCCCTCTATTCCTGCTGCAACTTTGGTCCCAATCTCCTTGACGGCTGGACGAGAGAAGACGGCGTCGTCGAGCGTCTCTCTATCGACGATTTGAAGACATGTTTCGCCGCCCGGGAGACACTCTGCAAGGAAGGAGCACAGATATTCTTTAAGATATTCCATGACCAGCCCAGCGCGCAGTGTGCGAGCATCGACAGGTGTCGCTCAGCACTTGCGGAGATGACGCGTTCACTGGTCAAATCCGAATTCTCGCTAGCGACCGAGTGCAGCGTCCTGCTGAGCTGGAGTTCCGTCATTTACGAACTGTCTTCGACTCTCGGCATCTGCGTTGCATGCAGGACGGAGCTCCTTGCACGAGACCAGAAGGCGAGAATGCAGGTGTGGGATAAGCTCCCGGGCATCTTCGGGGTCTCTGTTCCAGGGTGGGGAAAGAAGGGTGGGAGTGTCGCTGCGTAATTAGACGTCGAATCTCTCTGAGTATAGGTATCCTCCTTCATGGTCACTGTGCATGTTATAATCATCGAAAAACATCCGAATCGAAAGTCCTTGCCTGGGCCTGTGCTATCCGCTACTACCTTTCTCCAATATACCTGAATTTGGTGGTTGTAGCCTACATTCACGCTGATTCAATTTTATTGTGCTCTACTAGTCAAGGCAGACAATTCGGAGAAGGGGAGGACGAGATGGGCGAAACAGACTCGGAACCGCTCGTGGTGGTTATGGGTCTTCGGGGCATTCATAATGACATTACGTAGTGATCCTCGACGCGTCAGCGACAACTTGGAAGCTGCACCGCCAAAAGCTTTCGTGCGCTACCTCTTGGCATCTCCAGCAGCGATCCCACTTCAAAAGTTATGTCGGCGGATACACGTCCATTGAAACGCACCCATATCGACGGCGATGACCCTTCTGTATCCTTCTCAATTTCTCCGACCATCTCTCTCCAGGACCTCAAACGACACAATGAACTTTGGTTCGGCGACGGAAACCTCGTCCCCATCGCACGCGACACCGCTTTTAGGATATACCGCGGACTAATTGCCTCCCGGTCTACAGTGTTCTCCGTTATGCTTGTTTCGTCACGCGCGAGCGCAGATGAGACATACGGCCAGAAGCGAGAAGACGGTTCTGTCGAACATCTGTCCCCGAACGACCTCCGAAGGTGCTTCGCGGCGTAGTTCGCGCTCCTCGAACGCAACTCTCAAGTCATGGCGTCCGTCTTCCACCCGAAACCTAGTGAGACCTGCCAGAGCCCTGAGCGTTGCAAGCACGGTCTGCACGCCAGCTGCTGTTTTCTCGTTCACCAGACAACCACCATTTTTAAACACGATCTCATTATCAACTGGGCCAAGTGGATTCGAGTAGTGGGTCACGGGACTGCCAACGCTCGCAGTTTTATCTGTTCGGAACGCGAGAAGGAGCTGCTGGCGCAGAATGCAAGGGAACGACGCAAGTTTTTGGAAGACTTGCCGAAGATATTTGGGATTACGGTCGAGGGATGGCCGAACAGCGGTGCGGCCAATTAGCTCCACGACGGTCTCTCTTTGTGCTTAGTTTCTTGTACGGTAAGCTTCGCCCTCAGGATCCCGCCGACGAAGTCGTCTCTCATCTCGATCTTTCAGGTAAGTCTTGGTGAATGCAGCTTACGATGATGATGAGGCTTCTCACGGGCTTGATCGCTCTCAGATTCTGTTATAGTTTATAGCGATCAGTAATGGTATGGTCATTTTCACTCTAAGCCCGGCACTGTGCTAGCCTGAATAGCGGACTACTGGTAGCCCTACTCGCTCGCTTGACCCACGTGTTTCACTTGCGGTGACGCATCAAAGCAGTGCAACTCGAACTTGGCTCTGGTCTTCATGCTTTATCTCCCGGACCAGGCTTGCATCCATGTAACCGGCTATGGTCAAGGCGGCCATGGCGGCCTGCCCTGATCCCCCCACCCTTCTACCCCGGCACACAGTCGCCGGAATCGCGTGTCGCAGCCTCGACCGTCGGCTCCCAGATGATCATGCCAAGTACAAACCCCAGAAAAGTCAGTGCATCCTCTGTTTTGACCAGTCCGCTGATGGCGATACATGCTCTAGGATCTATCGCACAGGTCTCTAAGTAGATCATAAGGTAACGCCGAACGCGTCCGCCCCGGAGAACGGAGCGGCGGACTACTTCGATGTTGACGAGATGGGGCGCGTGGCTCTCTGGAGCCAGGATCTGCGTGAACTTAGTCTTGGGCCCTTTTGTCCGGCGTACCGACATCCATACTAAGTAGATTCTACTTTCCAGTGTACGCTGGGCTGTGGCGCGGCCGAAGTTATGTATACGCCGGTATGGCGTACGACTCGCAGTATATGCAAGTGCGACTCAGGCTCCGCTTGCACATGGTATACCACCTGGCGCGGCCCGCTCGCGAGGCTCCATAGCATCGGACGATTCATCGGAGAATTCATTTCTTAGGCCCATCGGATCCGTTATTGGCCTCAGCATCAGCAACGGACGTTGTGTACGCATCTGTACGCACATCCGATCCGCGGGCGTGGGAAATTCAGCTACCAATCAAGACGCCTCCTCCGTTCTTGAAAAAGAAATTCGTGTTGTGGGTGGAAGCAACCTGTATGATGATCAATCTTGTGGTCGTTCCACCTCCGCCGCGTTAACGCTGTGGAGGCCATGCTCGAATTCGGATGTAATGTGCATGCAGGTGAGTCTTAGTCTCCGTGTGGTGCAAGGTACTAGTAGAGGAGGTCTGTGGTTACAGCCTACCGAGGACTCTCGCCTCGCCCTCATTCTTCGATTTGGTAAACCTTTCAGAGTCCCCAGCCCCCGTCTCCGTTTCTACCAAGCCTCGCTAACGCCAAGATCGCCATCTACGATGACACCCGATGCCTGGACTCATCTTCTTGTACTCTCACTGAGCCATCCGACGCGCAGTCTACCCACACACCACCGCAAAAACCCATCTACCCACTACGACGTTTTCTCGACTTTCTGTTTCTTCTACTGTCCGTGCGCCGCGCGCGGCCGCGACGTAACACGTTCATCGGCAAAATGTACCGCGACCACCACACTGGACTCGAGATAACCTAGAGAGAATCTCACCTAAAACCATCCCCCGACGCTCGCCTTCCACTCCTCAACCCCCACACCGAACATCTCAGGCAGCCGCTTCCAAGTCTTCCTCCGCTCCTCCCGGCCCCGTTCCACCACCATATACGCGCACTCCCGCCGCAACCCGCCCTCGTCCGCCTGCTCCCACAAACACCGCGCTCCCACTCGTCCACCACCCCGCCCCCGTGCTCCTAGAACCCCCCGCCGACCATAGCGCCCCCGAGCTTGCGCAGCCCCCCTGGCAGCGCTTGCGCGTCATAGAAGATCCGCGCGCTCGCGCATGAGCGCCGCGTGCGCATCCAGGCACCGCCGGAGGTCCGCGCGCGCGAGGTGCTCGACCGACCCGTCGTCGCGCACCCACCCGTGCAGCACCGCGGCCCGTAGCGCGGCACGGCGGTAGAGCGTGGCGAGGTGCATCGCGGGGCAGTCGACGACGCGCGCGATGTTCGCGGCGGCGATCGCGTGCACGGGCTTGAACGCGAGGTCGGGGTGCGGGAGGCAGTACGAGCGGCGGGGACCGGGCCCCGGGAAGGCGTGCTGCTAGATCAGCTCGAGGGCTTTGTCCCGGAGAGTGGGGGGCCCGAGGAGATGAACGGCGCTTCTGCCGTTCAGCTGTGCATCGCCCTCCTTCGCATAAGTACGTCTTGGACAGGGGACTTGTCCTGGCCCGGGGCCGCCGTTCTCAATATCCCTCCCTCAGTCCACTTCACGGTAGCTCGCATTTCCCCACACTGGAAGGTCATGCTACGTCAATTTGGCTCGTTATGCATGGGCGCGGCTCCACGGTCGACAAACAAGCAAGAGAATCCACCTCGCCGCATTTCGGCGGCATCTGTCCACCAGCCATCGTCAGTGGCAAGCATCAAGCTACCTGTACCTACCTCACCTCGTTCTGAACCACATATAGGCTGCATAACTCCTGCCAAACAGGGGAATCATGGCATATTCCATCCACAACAGTTCTATGCCATTCTCTGATTGACCTGGGAAGTCCTAGTGCACATGGGCTGAAGGATAGCGGAACACGCTCACGACAGTCATTCATGCTTCCTGATGCATAATGACCGCTGCTCTTAAATGCGTCAGCCCTCCAGACGTCTCGTATCCGCCCTCCCATGCGGTCTCCCTACCCTGCCGCAACCGATGTCAGTTGCTATGTCTCTAGACGCGTACGGGGTGAGTCCACCACACCTGTTCTCAGCCATTGCGATTGACCATTCAAGGCCATACACCACCTAGGGCTTTGCCGGTCGCGCGTCCCTGGCCTTCTACGCCGCAACGCTCTCCGTGGAGATTGGGCTATATGTGGTCTTCCTCCTCTCCTACGCATATGGGACATGGCACATCCTGTCCCGCGACCATCAGAAAGCCCCCCGGAGGGGACTGAGCATCGGCCTCCTCATCTGCAACACGCTCATGTTCTTGCTTGCGACCGCGGTGAGTCGTCGTTCCGTGCAGACGCACCATTCCGTGCATGCTGTTCAACGTGCTCCGTCCCCTTCCACTCAGCATCTCGCACTCGATGCTCGCGGTGCCATGCACGGATTCACTGAGGGGTCGCGCCTGTTTGACGCGATCAAGTTCGTGATCTATGTCCTGGAGACCCTGATAGGAAGCTGCTTCATGGTCCGCACCCAACATGTCCCTCGATCTGTCGACCGGCTTTCCGCTCACAGTTGTTCTAGATCTACCGGCTGTACCGAGTATACAGCCGGCGGTGGCAGGTCATCATTGTGCCCTCCATCTTGCTGTTCGCTGATGGTGGTGCGTATGTGGTCTACCGCCGGCGATTCATCGAAGCCAATCAGGCGTTTGAACTAATGTTCCCCCCTAGTTGTCGGCGTGTCCTCGACCTTCCTGGGTTTGGCAGGCTTTTACATGTCCGCGGTCTTCTACTCCCTCGGACTTCTCATCGACATTGTCTGCGCCAGTGAGTGTCCTCATGATCCCGCGATGCCGCCGCCGCACTCTCACTGGGGGTCCATATGCACAGTCTGCATCCTCGCGCGGGTCCTGCGCATCAGCCGCGAGTCCGAGACAAACCACGCGCTCGTGAGGCGGAGCACGCAGACGCAGGTGTGGCGCGTCGTCGAGGCGCTCGTCCAGTCGACCGCGATCACCTGCGCGGCGTCCATGTCGCTCGTCGTCACCTTCGTCAACAGCGCGTCCCTCGGCTACCCCACCTGCCTCAACATCTTCCCCGCGCTCATCGTACGTCCCTCTTTCGGAAGGCAACTCCCCCCCCTACCCCTCACCCCTTTCCATCTCCATCTCGTTCCTCATCTTCTGTGTGCCTTGCTCCCGTCTTCGCCTCCATCTCCATCTGCTGGAGCTGACGTTCCCCCCCCCCCGGCCGCTCCGCCCAATCCCGGCCCTTGTGTTCTCGCTCACGGTCCTCCGGATCGCGCTCAATGCCCGCGCGGCGGACGGCCGCCCCAGCGCGGACTCGGGCTTGTGCTCGTCCCACGTCTCGTCGGACCAGCGCGCGATAATGATGGGGTCTACAGCAGTGGGGACGGCGTCGTGCGGGGCGCTCGCGGGGTCGCTGCGGAGGGAGATCACGACGACCCCGTCGCCGACGCGCATACACATCTCGACGACGACGATCGTGCAGCACGACCTTGATTTCGACCTCGAGGTCCTCCCGAAGCCGCCCGGGCTGGGAGACGAGGACCAGGGCCAGGGCGGGGGCGAGTTCGTGCTGCCCCTGCCGGTTTGACTCCGTTGACGTTGGCGGTTGGGGTTGGCGTCGGGGGCTTCGAACGGCGATCCTCTGTCTTCTTCCCCTTCCCCTTCCCCTGCTTGTTGATGTGGGCAGGATCCGGGTTTCGTGGAAGGTCAGGCTTGTGCGTGTGCTTCTCAGTGATATGCCCCCTGCCGATCACGCGTGCCTCCCGTTCCCCGTCGTGTCTATGTCGCCTTGTTAAGGCCGGGTTTAGGGATCGGGCCTCAGGGATGATGGAAAATGTTGTATGTGTACGGGTTGTTTTTCGTCTTGGAGGCTGTTACACGAATGGCCATATACGTCTCCATTCTCTGCTTCGCGCGCGATCGCTTCGGTGAGTGGCGTTTTATAGGTATCGTTGGTCGTCGTACGGCGGTTTTCTCCAGGATGTTCTTGAGGCGGGCCCGCGCGCAACGAAATGGGCGTCCGCCCAGGAAAGCGGAGGACGTCCAAGAACTGGTTGTGACATAAATAAGTGACACTGAATGCTCTACGCACTCAGGAGCGCAGCTCGGGGCGGAGGAGGCCGCGGACCCGAGGGCATCCACGCGTTCTCGCCACACTAGCGATGGATTGTCAGAGACTACTCAATACGGCGTCCCGGAGCCCGTGCGCTTCTTTCTCGCAAAATATTGCTTCTGCGCAGAGGCTTCGAAAGTGTGAATTGGAAAGCTTTGGACTGAGCTCCTCCATATCCTCGAGACCTTGAGGTAGTACTACTTATCCAGGACGACGCCTTCTGCATACTGACCTGGAGCAGTTCTCGATGCTGCAAGTGAGTATAGCCACATTCTTTCGAAGTCGAAGGTTTGACTGACGTCATATAAACAGAAACTAGGACTTCGAGCGGCGCCCACAACGAAGGTCTTGGGTCGGCGGCATAATACCGCAATTACGTTCTGTGTCCCTACGCGTCCAGGTATGTCTGCAACTATAACCCAGAGTCCATGCACTGCTTCTCCGGGCCTCGAGGGTTGATATAGCTCTAAATAGCATGTACCCGAACAACGTGTTGCCGTCACGACCGAAGACCTGTTCTACAGTACAGCCACAATCCTCCCTCACAAGGGGAACATAAGTGCTTACAGGATGTAAGCAGCGTTTCGTCCAGGGGCTCTTGTGGCAGTTCACTGCGATCACCTGTAGTAACAGTAGTTGCTCCTCATTGCCGTTCGTGTTTCGTACTAAAATAACGCGTGGGTCGGTGGCCACTGAGCATCTTCCTCAGGCTGACGTTCATTTTGTACGTCCATCAACGACACAATTTCCGCCTCCTCTCTTGTCCAGACTTCCAGGACTGGCGTTCCCTGTTGTCGCGTTTTACATTATACTCCGGGTCGGCTAAACCGTGGACGCGGCAACGACGACTCGAGTCCCACGTAGGGCTATGCAGAGATGGCGTCGGATCAGTGGACGTTGATGTCGACCTGTCGGGCGTCTTACTGAACGCTGCGCGGGGGGGTGACGAGCCCGTCAAGAACCTGCTTCGATTCTTCTTTCTGCAACGCACCTTCCTCACGCTCCTTAGCTCTCGTCAAGCGGACACAGAAACCTCGTAATCGGCGGCTTAGGAAACGCGGAAACCCTCCCGGCCGTTAAGTGCTGAACGTCCAGCCTGGGCGGCTGCGAGGCACGCCGGCGCCCGTCAAGTCCTTAAGACCTCGCCATTCCTGTACGCCTTCTCCTCGAACAAAGATCTCGCGGGCTCACCCCCGTCATCTGTCGTCATGTATACCTCGGACCAGAATTATGTTCAATTAGACGACAATGGGGTACGTTTACACTCTTCGGCGCCGGACTCAGGCCTGACGAGTTCGATTGCTTACTCGGGTTTGTCCGCAGAGACGTGCCGAAATGGATCTCTTAAACTCACGAATCGTCGGGCTCTTCCTCGAGTCCCTAGTATGCGGCCTGTTCATCGTTACATATACCATCGGGGCTTGGTCTTTCCTAGGCCGACATGACCGCGTTTCGCTTTCTAGGCGGAACAAGATCCTTCTCGGAGTGAACACTCTGATGTTGGCACTGGCAGTAGCGGTGCGTTGGCTCAGCGCTCGAACGGAAGGTGCAGTGGCCGACGAACTGACTGGTGCTTTGTTCAATATTAGCACCTTTGTCTCACCCTCCAGACGACCCTCTACGGCTTCGTTGTCAAGGGTGACACGCGCGAGGCTGCGGACGACGCGCTATTCGACGATAATATATTCTTCTCTCCTGTCAACGAGGCGCAGTTTTACCTCTATGTCACCCAGACAATGATCGGAGACGGTTTTATGGTATGCGTTTCATCATCGTCGGCACCGAGCGTCATACTGAGGCGTCCACGAAGGTATACCGGCTGTTTGTAGTCTGGAATCATCGCCTTACTATAGTCATAGTCCCTGCTATTCTGTTCTTGATCGACGTAGGTGAGTCTCTGTTCTACTTCCAGGCCTAATGCGCTTCGTATAGAAGGGGAAGGCTATGATAGGCCAAGCACCCGGAGTTAGCTTCGGTTCTTTGGTATCGCGACTGCAACACAGCGGTGCGACTCCCGTGGTGTTATCTTCCGTCGTCATCCGAGTAGTCGTTTCTCCGAGCCCAATATCGCCCCGGAATGTGACAAGTCGCTGACTAGCTCCTTTTAGTTGGCGGATATTCCTTTGCTACCCTACCAGGTATCATGGTAATCATATTTTTCGCATTCTCGTTTTTCACCAATGCGCTCTCATCGGGTGAGTCCAATTATGTTCTTCAAAGCGACTAGAGCTCACAACAGCGCCTTCGACAAGGCCTCATCATGTGGAGGGTCCTACGCTTGAAAAGCTCCGAGGCACAAGACCACTGGGGCTGGCACTCTCGCGCGATCTTCAATTTTGTCAGGTACCGCCGGGTGTTCGAAGCGATCATCCAGTCCGCGGCCATATACTCGGCCGCATCCATATCGCTGCTCGTCACCATGTTCGTCAGCCCCAACGTCGGATTTTACGCCTGCCTCAGTGTATTCCCGCCCCTCATCGTGCGTCTCGTCAATCTTGTGCTCCTCATATACTGCATATGTCCGAGGGCTTACGCCGTTCCCTTAGGGCCTGGTGTTCTCACTTATCGTGATTCAGATTGGACGCAACTCTGCAGCCTCGGACTCACGGACATCGGTGGCTGTCATCCCGTTGTCCAGTGGAGGAACGGCCGACTCTGAGTCAGGCAGCTACAGCGCCGTCAAACGAGACTCGTCGCCTGGGCCGCCGCCAACATACACATCAAACATGTCACAGCCTCAGCGTACCGCGAACGGCCTGCGAGCGGCCTCTAGTGCGGATATGACCGTGACGCTGGTCGACGACGATATCAGCAGAATCGTACAGTTATCCGCAGCAAGCTCGATGGCTGTGGCTGATGCATAGTTAATAGTCTAGGATCGTGTCCGAGTATTAGTGTTCCTAGAATAATCTTAACAGGACTTGACTTACTGTCTCGCGGCTTCAAACCTAGGCCTCCTCCTCACAAGCTTGATAAGTTGCACAGCGCTCCGCCGTCCTAGACTCGAACCTCCGGTCACAGGCGGCGTCTGATAGCACCGCAGCATTCCGGTCCCCGTGCTCGCGGTGCTACATACTTAGTCCCGGAACATTGCGGGCTGTCAAAGTACCATCGCGCCCGCGTCATGGCACATAGTCTCCGTGTCTCCGCTACTAGACTGCAAGTGCGCCCCCCCGCTTCTCCTCTTCCCCCCGCCTGACCCTACTCTATCCTTACCTGTATCACCCAGCCTGTGAATGGAGAACGTCACACTCAGCGAGACCATTGGATATACTGCACATGAAGTACGTCCGCCACTACGCAATTATCACGAGATGTTTCGGGAACTGACACCTCCCGTTTGCGCAGCCATTCACAGAGCACGACATAGTCTTATGGCGCACCGTTTCCCTCGTCCTCCAATCGACCCTCATCGGAGCATTTCTTGTCAAGTACTGGATCGCGCGGTCCGCCCTACTCAATGGCTTGGGCCCTCTGAAATATGTCGAACAGCGGAACCTCGTCTACCTCAGAGCGATGACGGCGATGCTGGGTCTCGCACTCGCGGTATGCACTCGAATTCTGGCCTGCTACTCCTCTCTTTGCACATCGCACGCGCACACAGTATAGTCGGACTGACTGACTCCCTAGAATCTGTCTCTGTCGCTCTTGACAACGCTGCTGCCAGCCGCTGGCTATGAGGGGAAGCTAGGCACCCCGTACGACACGTTTTCGGACAAATACTTCCTCTTCCTGTCCGTCAACGGCGTCCAGTTCTACCTCTACGTGACGCAGACCACGATCGCCGATGGACTTCTGGTGACATCTGAACACGCCATTGAATGCATCGTCTACGATCTGACCGCCAGTGCGTCGCTGCGCAGATCTATACTCTCTACGCGAAGTCGAACTGCAATCCGAAAGCCTGCTCGCATGCGGTGGGAGGCTCCATCCTTGCAACGTGTAAGCCCATCCCACCTCGACGCCTAGATTAAGAGAAACACGTTCATCGTGCTTTCACTGTGCAGTATTCGGCTATTTGGCATTTTCCGACGGCTTGTGGGCCTTCCAGTTCCTCTGCTTCACCGCCGTCGCGGTCAACCTCCTGTCTTCAGGCCAGTCACGCCATCTCATACGCTATGTGTCGACCGAAGCCGTGCTGCATGCTGATCCTTTCGTCGTCCACCCAGGACCCATGATGCAAGCCTCTCTCCGCGACTCCAGTCTCGTTCACACGTCATGGGCGTGGCGTCCTTCATCACTCCTCAACCTCCTCCGATCGCAGGACTTCGCCGACGCCGTGGTGCAGTCCGCCGCGCTGTACAGCCTGGCGTCGTTCTCGCTCCCCGTCACGTTTCTTCTCGACACGAACGTCCTGTTCTACGCGAACATGAGCGCCCTCTCGCCCCTCATGGTGCGTACGGGTGCTCGCATAGTTCTCGCGGCACAAGGAGTTCGTTGACATTGACGGCTGCGTCTCAGGGCATCGTGTTTTCCACATCCGTCGTCCGCTGGAGTTGCCCAACCGGCGGTGACGCAGACGGACCGTACGTCCCGTGGACGCGGCAGTCGCAACTTGGCAGCGCGCCGACGTCCGACACCGGTTACGTCTCGCTTACGGCGCCGCTTGAGACGAGCCCTGTCCTGGTTTAGCACTCTCTTGTGATATCGCGACGGACACTTCTGAATCTGCATCCGAAGATGGTCATGTATGCAGCGCATGCCGTCCGAAGGTTGAGCGCCGAGCCCGCAGACAGGACGCTCGGGCGGGAAGCACGATGCCACAGCGGCCGCGCGGGGGGTCTGCACATGCACACCAGAGCCATCCGATGGTTGTCGCGATCCAAAGATGCGTGGTGTGTCCTGTAGAGGGGCCCGGTTGTGGTAACGGTCACGGTACGGTCCATCGAGTTGTTTCCCTCAGAGAGCTCGGCAAGAGCGCAGAGCTCTCCGCGGCCATCGCCGCGATGTACAGTCACCTACGCGGACGGACGCATACGAGTCACATGCGAACGTGCTTACGAGCATGGTATCGGATCGGGGTTCCTCACGGCTCGTCGAGTCGTCTTGAACGCTGCGATGCCGTGCATAGAGTTGATCGCCTCAGGGAGCGCTGGATAGCCCAGAGCTCTCTGAGGCGATCAACACCATGTAGCATCGTCCCGTACGCCTATGCCAACGCTAAGCCAGGCTGTGCGTGCAAGGACTGGCGAGCCTTGTCTGCGTCGGCGCTGAACATCCATGGCACAGAGGGGGAGACGACTGAGGTTGGGAGGAGATGTGTCGGTTCAAAGAGTTCGGAGCAAGAACGAAGGGGAAGGAGAGTCCTTGTGTGGCCCCTCACAGATTGCGAGCGAGGTACTTATGTTGCCGGGTACGTTGCTTTCCGGAGACACAGCTCTATCATCACCATCACCTCGTGTCAAACGTTGCAACAGAGTTCTACCTACCACGGCGGTGGCGTGTTGGGGAGACACACCCCGTGGTGATCGAGAGTGAAAGTTCGTACAGTCCAGCGGAGATCCCGGCGCCACCCCCGGAGGAAGAGACTGCATCGTGGACATCGGGACGGATCGCGGGAACCGCCGCACAAAAGGAAGTTCCACGGCGCACGCATGCCAGTGGACAGGTGCACCATCTTCGGCAAGGAGCATGCGGAAGCAAATGATACGGAGACGAAACATGCAGCAGCAAGTCCGGGAAGGAGGGCAACCCAGGCACGAAGCGAAGAAGGCGAACAACGCGGGTGACCCCGAAGAGAGCCTTTATTGATTCCGTCGTTCGGAGCCATGCTCGCGCTCGCCTGACGAACCTTGAATGTATTCCCCGTAGTCGCTCGAAGCCTTACCCCAGACTTCTACGACGATGGCGAACCACCAGAGCAGGTGCTTGCGGGGGGCGTTGCCGTTCGCCCCAGTCCTGAGCCCCGCGGCATAGCGACGCAGAGCAGGGGCAGAGGCAGGAAGGGGTCTGAACTCACTGTGCGACCGGAAGCTGGTGACCGGGCCGAGTTTGAGGGGTGAAAAATCGACTTCACCAGCGAAATCGGGGACAAATGGGTGGTGGTGATCACAGCGGTGATCGCCCTCAACACCGCATTCATCAAGAAACTGAGGAGATGTCTAGCGCCTGGCTCTCGGCCGTTACGAGCCTTGCGGTGGCGACGAACAAGGATGCATCCTGCCCTTAACCCGGGCGCTTGTGCTGTGCTCGTCGCGACCTTTTCGTGTCGAGAATTGGGCACATAATCAGTAGTTGTGCCCCTGCTCAATTGGTGCTTTAAGGCGAGCATTATTTCGGGTTCCCCTGTCGTAGTTGGAGTTAAGCTTGTCCTCGCGACCTTCCTACCACTGTCTTAGTAAGTACTGAGATTGTTTCGCTCCATGGTTCTGTTGAGCCAGCTCTTCTCTCGCATCTCTGATAGACAGAACTTGAAGACTTGACCCCTCCAGCTCGTGCGCTGTTGCACAGACTGACAAGTTCGCAACTATTGCGTCTTTTGTGTACTTACTGCTATGTATCTTTCCGCTAGTACTGTAAGATGTGACTCACCTGTCGCAAGCCTCTTACGTATCATTCTAGTCTTGTCACTCTTGGGTGTTGAACAGCTTTATGTACCTATTGTAATGTGTAGCTAATTACGATATAATCGGTTGATTTCTACCAACAATGAGCGGCAAACGCAGAGATTCATGCACCAGGTAACAATTACGAAGAAAAGTAGGAAGACCCACTGCATTTCCATTTTGAGCCATATGGTGAAAATCAATAGATTGTGGTTTACTTTCAACCACAACATCACCAGCCATAATGGGGGAAATCGCCCGGTGCTCAAATGCCCGAACTGGTGACTACATCCCAATTCTGTCTCATTTTTCCACTGTTTTCGCATGGTGATCTAGGTCTCACTTTTCACCCGGACTCGGGTGCACAGTGACTGTGGATGGTCTTAGGGAAGCGATGAATGTTTGTGACCAGCGTCCATCAGGATTTCCGGCGAACGGTGCGACTGGGCTCGTACTTGGTCGACCCGCACAAATTGTGGGGCCGCACACACCTCCAAGCATAAACCATTGTCGTCTGGACTCCAGAGCGAGGCGTTCGCCGAGGAGAGCAGTGAGGAAGAGAGTGAGCGCACCAGCGAGCCGCCGATCGCGCCCTCAGGGGGCGGGGGGATGTAGTGATCGAAAGGGAGACGAAATCGCCCGCGTAACACCTTGGTAACTAGAGGTATTGCTGCACGAGATGAAGTATTTGATACTTGAGGCCCGGGAGGATAGGAGTGGGCCAAGCTGGGCAAAAAGGGACTGAACAAAACGACGACATGGGTATATGCGCCATGTAGGTAGACGAGAGCGTACCTCAATTACACACATCCTACATGGTTTCGCCAAGGATATGGTCCGACTTATGTGCAGTGTTTGTAAGGAACATTAGACAACTGCGGTACCATGTTGTCCAGGAGAGCTTTCATGTACAGCAAGATGGGAGAGTGGTCGGCATGTAAGCCTATAGTGCCGATTGAGTCCATAACTTGGAGGTGACGAACCCGTTTGAGGAATATCCTGTAGGATCCGTCCTGGGTATCGGGCCAGGCAGTACATTCCCAGAGCCTCAGTAGGAATGTCAGCACAAGATTCAGATCAATGTAGAACGTCTGTGTAAGAGACAAGAGCTTGAGGAGGGCAGCGACAGCGGGTTTAAACACCACAGCATCGGGTGCAGGTCGTCTAAGACGGCTCGTCGAGTGACAGCAAAAAAATCTGTGACGCCATCATGTCACAAATTCCCAGGCGTGACAGGTGGTCTAGACCCCGCGCGCTGAAAGTTGACTTACTCGCGACTACCACTCTCCCACTCATTATGACCGGAATTCGTGTGGCAATAGACTAGGGCAGGAACTGCATGCTGGACAGGTAACGTCTCCCCCACAGGCATATATCTGACCTCGGCCTCTGTAGCCTGTAGCTGTGATCGGGGATCACCGACCCGCTTACGAGAAGCCTGAGGAGCGGTGGGACCTCCTTACCTGCGGTCTCCTTCGTTCGGCAAGCAGCACACCACTTGACCAGAACCCCCCACCACGACCTGCGAGCCCGGGAGCGGAAGCACCATGCACGCATACTACCACGACGAGTCCGACGAGCACCCGACCGCCCCCCACGACTCGACCGGAGAGTACCTCGACGTCGAAGCGCTCAAGCAGGTCGGCGTCCTGGCGTTCGTCAACCAGAATCCAGACACCGTCGACGCCATCGCCAAGGAACGCGGGTATGTTTCCCGGGACGAGGTACGTCCTGCGCGGCACACGAAAACGAGGGCCCACCCAAGGACGACGCGGATTGCGATAACGTATCCCGGACAGATCAACGTCACCAAGGCGGGGCTGGGCGACGCCTACGAGGCGCGGCTGAAGGCGTTCTACGAGGAGCACCTGCACGAGGACGAGGAGATCCGCTACATCCGCGACGGCGCCGGGTACTTCGACGTCCGCAGCAAGGACGACCGGCGTTGGATCCGCATTCACGCGAGTCTCCCCCTCTCCCCCTCTCCCCCGGGCCCTCCTACAGCTGGCGCTCGCGGTCACGGCAGAGCTGACGTTTTTTCCTCGGCACCCATAGGTCGAGCAGAACGACCTCATCGTCGTTCCTGCTGGAATATACCACCGCTTCACGCTGGACAGCAACAACGCTGTGCGGGCCATGAGGTTGTTCAAGGTACGTCGTCCCAGCCTATCGTATCACGAGACATTGACATTTCGACGCTGACGACGCGGGCTGCTCGATGCAGGAAGCACCGAAGTGGATCGCGCTCCCCCGCGAGCCTGCGCTCGACACCAACCCCATCCGGCAGCAGTACGTTGCCTCGCTCGCGGCTTAAGCAGATAGGAAATTGCTAGCATCAAATTCAAGATGTACTTCTACTTCTACCCCCATGCGCATCGCCTTCGAGATTTGAATCCCCCGCTGGCGTGTCGAGGTGGAACGCACTGTACTCGCAACCAAAAGTATAAGTCTAAACGAGAGGGTGGGTGAAGGATGGAGGCGGAACGCCGTGGCCAACAATAGGCGCGGGGTGCGCGAGCCTGAGACCAGGCCGAACTGCCAGTCTGTACCCGTGTCCCTCGCGCCACCGTGCCAGCCGTGATGCATGATTGCCTGGCTCCTTCGGCCCACATGTCCCCCCTCCAGCCACGCGAATGAAAAAGCGTGCCATGCAAAAACACTCGCATCCCTACCGCGCACAGCGCCCTAGGCCTGCTCCCTGCCTCATCCCACGCAGTTGATGTCCCCACGACACCCCAACGTTCCGTCTACACCTCGGTCAAGACCCTCTCCACCCCCCCACGGTGCCAGTGGTCCCCAGCAGCTCCGGCGAGCGATCTCACGTCTCGCGTCTCTCCGCGGGGCCGCGATCCTGCGCCACCGCCCAGCACAGCCGGCCGCGCACGTCCCCATAGTTACAGCTCCTCAGGCCTCAAGTTTCAAGCGTCAAGGCTCAGCAGCAGCAGCCCCGGGCCGCCCCGGTCTCTGCACAGCGCGCACCCTGCGTAAGCCTTAGTATATAGCATAAGTATGTAGCATGTCCGCCACCGCGCCGCGCCTCCTCCGAGCCCTGCGCGGGGCCGCCAGGGGGGGGGGGGGCGGTCGGTCCTCTTCCGCGCACAGATGCGGATGCGCAGGCATGGCACCGCGACCGGCACACCCTTCGCGGCGCGCGGGGGAAGCAGGGTATGGAGCCCGATGCCAAGTTTCGTCGAGGGAGAATTGCTGCTGCTGCGGGCGCGTGCACCCGCGTCGGACCCGCAGCAGGTCAGCAGCAGTCGGCGTGGCGTGTGTTCTCTGGGGAGGCGCGCGAGGTGGTCGACTGGTCCGCGGTCACACTGCGATCGACGGCGTGCCGTGTGGTGACTCAGGCTCACTGGACCTTAGTCTGTGTTCGCTAGACACCAGATGGGCGAGAGGGCAGCAGCCCTTGAGGCCTTGAGGAGCTCTAGTCGAGCGCGTGCCGCGCGTCGTGCGACATGGGCCCCGGCACAAGCACTGGGTCGCACGGCGGGGTTGGCCCGTGACGTTTCCGGCCAGCACCGACCGGCCATGGTTCCGAACGGACCAGGGCGAGTCGCTAGCAAAACGTCTTTCGTATCGCGGCAGCTAGGCTAGGCTGGTAGCGATACAAGATCTTCTCAGCTAGGGACCAGGGTGGAACTCCGTATAGTACAGCACGACATAGTCATGTCCGAGGGGGGCCCGATGTCGATGAACGAGCAGCACAGGTCTCTGTGCGGCGTGCTCTGCGCCCATACCAGCACTCCTGCGCCCCGTCACCACTAACGATTCATGGGCGTGGGGCGAGCGTGTCGAGCCACTGCTGCATGGCGGCGTTGACCTCGTCCGGACGCTCGACCTGGAGCCAGTGTCCGGCGTCCACCTCGACGTAGTCGACCTGCGTCGCGCGCTTCGTCATGCACGCTTCGGTGATGGCGCGGACGGCGACCATGTCGCGCAGCGCGAGGAGGACGAGGGACGGCGACACGACGTTCTTCCGCTCCTCCGGGATGTCTGTGACGGCGACGGGCCGCGTGCGTTAGCTCAGGCAGTACGTCGAAAAGAGGGGGGAAGACCCTACTGATGTTGTCCTCGAGGTGGACGTTCTGGACTTGGGCGTGTTGAGGGCCGAGCGGATGCCGTTCGAGACGATGTTCTGGCGGAGCGCGTCGTATTCCTACCGGAACGTCATGTCAGCACTAAACGTCGTTACGCAGCACAGGCCAGAGACTCATGGGCCCACCTCGTCGGATAGGTACGACGGTTTCCCAAGCCGAATGTCTCCATCGACGAGCTCGGCGGTCTTGCCGCGGGTGAGGATCCAAGTCTTCCACTCCTCCGGTCGCTCCGGGTACAGCAGCTGGAGGAACGCATCGACCTGAACGCCCAGATGATGTAAGATACAACAGTCCCCTCAGCGTTGCACGAAATACATGGTGATGCGGCACTCACGTTCTTCTCGATGGCCGCATACGCATCCGGCCGCGTGAAGAACTCCCAGTACGCATAAGCGTCGTAGCCGACAGCCGCCCGCGCAGCCGCCATCGCCGTCTCCATGTCGAAAGGCGCAGTCGGGGGGTCCATGAACCCGAGCCCCAGCCAGACGAACCCAGCGCAGACCTCAGGACGGAGCATAGACAGGCGCGCGGCGAGCACAGATCCCCTGGGCGACCGCCACAGGCATGAGCTCTTGGGGAAGGTCGAACGGTGAACGGTAACGATCTCGGCGAGGGACGCACCAGTCATGCGAGACAGAGACGACCTTCGTGATGCCCTCCGCGCCCAGGATGTTGAGGACGTCGTCCGCCAGCGCGTTCAGGCGGAACTCCTCGGGGTCGAGCGGCTTGGCGGTGCCCCCTGCCCCGAGCAGATCGGGTGCGAGGATCCCGTATCCGCGGGGCTGGAAGAAGGCGACTTGGCGGCGCCACTCGTACGCGGTGGAGGGGAAGCCGTGGAGGAAGAGGAGGACGGGCTGCTGAGAGTGCGGGGGAGAGAAGTAGTAGCGGTAGGAGTGGCCGCGGCGGACTGTGGTCTCTTTGTACAGGCTGTTGTCCATGGTTGTGGTTGCGGATGGGAGACGAGAGCAAGAGGGCCGCAAGAGGCTCCTGCTAGAAGCCTTGAGTCGTCATAGGGCTGGCGTACATCGGTTACGACGCGCATTCACGCAGTATCAAGGGCGAGCAAGAGGAACCTTCTTGAGCGTTCTACGAGTTCGAGCGGCGTATTTAGCTTTCAGAAGGCAACTGGAGTATCAACATCCCGAGATGAGGATTGCACAATGAGCGGACGAGGCAGAAGCTGGTTGGAGGGGAACGAGCAGTCACAGTCCGAGTTTGACCAGCGTGGCAATGGCATTCGGCAAGGAGGGCGCTTATAGAAACCACGTGGCGGAGACCTGTGTTCGATGCCCGCCTCCTCGGTTGCTCCTTCACGGCACTGCCGATGCGGCCTTGGCACCAGCTGCAGTTCAGTTTCTACGGCGATACCTACGCGGACTCCCAGCTTCTATCCAAGCTCTTGTGATCCGACTACCTGCTGACTGGGAGCTATCCGCAGCACCCGCACCCGTCTCGTCGCCAGTCTCTTTCACAGCCTTAGGATCGGAGATGCTTCGCAGACACAGATTCGTTCTCAAGGTACTGTTCCGATTCATTTTTGGTTCGTGTCCCATGCCTCACCCCCGGGGCCCCAGAGAGCGTTCGCGCTGACTGATAGGCCTCCGGTGCCAAGGAAGAGCACCGGGGGTATTTCCCTTTTCGACATAGGACTTCATGAAAGACGAGTGTTCATCGAGGCAGGCGACATGCCTTGACCAGTTATTATTGATTTCAGACGAGGGCTGAGGGGGAACCAGTGAGCCTGTACACCTCAGTCGCAAACTGTTCGTGCTTCTAGGCCTCACGCTCGTCTGGGATCGCATACACAACTTGTCGGAAGTTTTCGTGCTCAAGGGGCCAAGAAGGATTGTGCATTCGTGCTTGGATGCACATATCTTTGTCAAAGCTGGGGCTAGGGTGCAGGATTCTGTGAAGGAGACCACACACTTAGCTTCCCAACCCTCAAAGATTGCACAAAGACAGTCCAGTCTTCATCTTATTGCGGCTCTACCATCAAGTTGTTGACGAGCTATGGGCCGGAAAAAGAACCAGCGGGTATGCACTTGCCGTCGCACATACCTAGCTCCTTCACGGAGATAGAAGACACGTTTGCTCAGCACCTTCATACTCCTTCGGTATAGTTCCACCCTCAAACTCAAGCAAGCATGACGGCTGCTGGGTACCTCAACGTTTCCGAACAGGTTTCACGCAGTCCAGTTTCATGATGGCCTGCCAGTGGCCGCCATAGAACCGACTGGAAAACATCAGAGGGGGGGCACTGTATCGCACGCATTCCCTCGACCCCATCGCATCCAATGCCACCCTGCGCGGTCGTCCTCGAGAAGTCCCGTATGCCGGTTTCCTTTCGCGGTGCGCATTTCCCTCGACCGGCGACATACCATGACTGAAACTTCGCACCACCTTGTAGTATTTAGCACGCGTTTGCCACGGCCTCGAACTTGGATCTCACACTCCGAGGAATTTTCGCTGGTCATCTCGATGGGGGTGGCTGCTTCTTCGCCCGCCAAGGTGATCCTGGTCCCGGTGCTGCGCACGGTGTACAGCTCGCGATGAGAAGGAGATATCAGCCCCGAGCGCGCCCAGGGATATCAGCAAGCGAGGACGTGTCCCCCGTCCTCGGCTCCCCCAATCACCCTCAGCTCTGGCGGTGGTCGGATAAAGAGTGTCCTCGACCTCATCGGAGCTCTGGCATCGCGCCGTCGATACGCTCTAGGTATGCCTCTGTCGCGGTCTCTTGACTTTTGAGAGATGCACTGATTCATCGCCATTCAGATCGCAGAGATGAGCTCGGTCGTCCACCTTGCTTTGGGATGCTACTTCGCGGAGACCCTGCTCTGCGGTTGCTTCGTCGCGCTCTACACGGTCATCCTGTGGCAGCTCCTTTCGAAGCGGCTGCCGCAAGGGCGGGCGAGGCGTGACATGGTCCTGCTCGGAGCGAGCGCTGGCATGTTTCTTCTGGCCATCTTGGTGAGTCGTTCCGCCTCTCCCTCCTCGTTGCGTAGGCGTTCATCCCTGACCGGACGCGCATGCATTTAAACTCAGCACTTAGCGGTAGACACCAACATTCTGGTCGCGAGCGGACTGTTGAGAGGCGTTGACATACCCACGCTTGCCGGCGGCATTTCGATGTGGAACGGCCCGAAGAGGCTTGGGTTCGTCAAGTTCACTATCTATGTTGGCCAGACGTTCATCGGGGATTCGTTCATGGTACGTTCACCTCAGTTTTTGAAGCCGCATCGCCTTCCATTCATCAACGGCCGTATTAGACATATCGAGCCTTCGTCATCTGGAATAACTCATGGTTGGTGATTGCCTTTCCCCTGGTTCTGCTTGCTGCAGAACTTGGTACGTAACCCATCCCTCAGTAATCTTCTGGGGCCGACTGACAACAAACCCCTACACCAGCGCTCGGGTCTGCGACGCTCGCCCTGGGAGAGCTCGCCCCATGGCAGAAGTTCCACACCTTCATGCAGATCTACTTCGTCATCTCCGTAACCACGAACGTCCTCGTGACAGGTCCGTCCCCTCCGTCCCATACTTGACCTGCAACCCTTTTTCCGCGCCTCACGGCAACTCCACAGCGCTGGTGATGCGGCCCCTCCTCAGCTCCCGGCGCGGCGTCCAAGAGTACCGCCCGGAGGGGTCGAGGCTGCGGACGGTCAAGTGGCGCGTCGCCGAGTCCATCATCCAGTCCGCCGCGGTGCTCACCATCTCCGCCGTGTCGTTTGCGGTCACGTCGTTCGTGAGCCCGGCGGGGTTCAGCGTCTGCCACTACGTCTTCCCGCCCATCGTCGTACGTCGTTCACGCTTCGGCTTCAGCTTCGCCTTTGCACCCGTCCGTCCTCCGTCCCCCATGCCCTGTGGCACGATGTTGTTCCAGCACATCTAATCGGACTGACTGTGTGCGTTATGGATGCAGGGCATGGTTTTCTCGATCACCGTCGCGCGGATATGCCTGAGCGCCGTGCCGGACGCCCCGCGCCCGCCGGGACCGGGGCCGTCGATGCTCGAGGGAAACCTGAACTTAGACTCTGACTACGCCCCCGGGGCGATGTCGTGCCCGAGCCTGCCCATCACGGTCGACGACGTAGAGGACTTGGCCATGGACTGCTCGGCGCACCCGATCGCCATCCACGTGTCGGTCACGCACACGTCCGACCGCGACAGCGTCCTCTCGTCTGGCCGATACTCGACATGCGGTTCGCCCGCGAAGGGCGCTGGAGGAGACGATCAGATTCAGACTGAGAAGGAGGTGAGCGAGCGGCGGCCCGCCGAGCCACTACCAGAGGTGCGAGAGTGCTGACGTGTTTGGGTTTGGGTTTGGGTTTGGGAAGCTGACTTTGGGTTAGGTCTCAAGAGTCGCGACGAGAGAGAGATGATGCGTTTCCTTGCTGTGCTCAGCGTCGAATATTTATGCAAGCCGATATCCATCGAGCCTCGTTAGACTTGCCGTGCGAGATCAGTTGCGCGCCGCGTGGACCGTTTCCTGGTATCCCGATATATCCCGCCGCGCTGAGTACTGAATGACGAAGTGCGGTATGGAGAGGCCCTCGGTGAGCTCGGGTCAACCCCCCCCCCTACACCGCTTCTTCCGCTTCCGTTCCCGTTCTCACGTTCATTCATTCGTTGGCAGTGGTGTACGTACATGTACTGCAGCCGTCGCATGCCAGTGTGTCATCGTCGCCACTGCGATCTCGGTCGCTCTCCCAACCACTCGTGCGACGTTCGTCGTGCAGTGGACCGTGCACGCCTCCGTACAGCTCAACTTCCGTTCCCCCTCGACAGATCGCATCTGAGGCGAGATGCAGCGAGAATGGAAGCACCACTGCCCAAGATTGTGAAACAGACGATACCAGGTGCGTGCGAACCCGCTCCGAGCCCCCACCCCCTTCTCGATCAGGAGGACCTCCCAGACCGAAGCCAAACGGACAGCGCGATCACGCGTCGACGCACCTTAAACCCCTCCCCAGAGCCGCAGCCGCCAGGGCGATGACTCTGACGCTGCCTCCCCGGCGGCTTCCCCCTCGTGCATGCGATTCCCATCTTGCAGTATGTCATCCGCTTCGATTTCGTGATCGTGATGGACGGCGGCTTCTTGCATGCACGTATACGTATATCCATCCCATGGCTTGCTCCCCGGGCTGACCCCGAGCCCGCCTCTCCCGAAGCACGTCGACCCTCCGCTTGAACTTCGGGGCGTTACCATGGCGTACTCCGGCGCGCCCAACTCGGACCCCATGGTGCGTTAACGTTACTACCCGTCCCTTAGAGACGACGACGACCCGAGCGGGTCCCTCTGCACTGGCACTGGAGGCTACTGACGATGTTGTTTACGCAGGCCACTATGGCTCGACCGACGCTCGCCGCTGGCATCGCTGCTTTCTTCGTCGAGTCGCTCCTCTGTGGCGCGTTCGCTGTTACTTATGGGATCTGCACGTGGATCCTGCTGTTCCGGGGTCGAGGGGGCGGGTCGACGCGCAACGTCGTCCTCTTCTCCGCGAGCAGCGTCATCTTTGTTCTGGCTCTTGTGGTCAGTGGCTCAGCTCGTCGGCATGGCATCCGGATGGGGGAATAACGGTCTCGCATTTAGCATGTGGCTCTCGACCTGCACATCCTCCTCGACACCTTCGTTGCGAAGGGGGGTGACCTCCAGACTGAGGCTAACGTGTTTGACGACTGGAACGCCCTGAGCAACACTCTGGGCGCCGCGAAGTTCGGGATATACGTCACGCAAGTGTTGGTTGGCGACAGCTTCATGGTGCGGCATGCTCTTTGCCTCCTGCTACGATCGTTGTTGCCTCATCCTGCCACGCAGGCGTATCGAGCATATATTGTGTGGGACCGGTCAGCACGGGTGATCGTGCTGCCTGCCATTCTGCTTGTCGGGGAAGTCGGTATGTCGGCTCTTTTCCCTCGTTTCTCGGAACCTGATTCGACGGAATATCAGTCATTGGGTACTACATCTCGTTCTCTGGACCGATCGTGATGAAGAACCTGCGAGCGGACGCCGCCTCGTGCGTCGATGCGCTTGTGCAAGCGTTCTTCATCCTCTCCGCTGTGACAAATCTGCTGTCCACCGGTACGTTCGTGGACACCCATACAGCAGCCGCAACACGGAGTAGCTCACCGCGTTCCTCCTCCTCCATTGCAAACTTTTGGCAGGCCTGATAATGAAGCGCATCCTCACGTCTTCCGTGGGCAGCCACGACGTCATCCCCCGCGCCTCGTGCAGGGGCGCCAAGTGGCGCGTCTTCGAGTCCATCCTGCAGTCCGCCGCCATCTACTCGGTCGCGTCGATCTCGCTCGCCGCCACCTCGTTCACGAGTCCCACCATCGCGTTCCCCGCCTTGCACAGCGTCTTCCCGTCCGTGATCGTGCGTGTCCCCCCATCTTGATCTGAGCGGGCTGCCGTAATGTAACGGACGCTCACACACGAGGTGTACTCACTGCACCCGCGACAGGGCATCGTCTTCCTGCTGATCGTCGTGCGGATAACGCGCAGCGCGCCCTCGGGCTCTGGCTCTGGCTCTGGCTCTGGCTCGGGGTCGCTCGCGGAGCTCGGCCCGCGGTCCATGCACCAGCTGAACGGAAGCTCGTGCCAGATCATCCCGAACCAAACCCTGGGCTTATCGACTTCGACGGCTGCAGTTCACGTGCACCCTGGCGACGTCGAGCGGCGAGCGCGCCTGTCGTCGCCCCTGGCAAGCCCGATCGCGATCCACGTGTCTGTGTCGACGACGTCCGACACTGCGAGCGCGGAGTGGGCAGAAGACCATTGCGACGAGAAGCTGGACGTGATGGAGAAGATGCTCCCGGAGGATATGTCGGCGAGCGACGAGGCTTGAGCGGTTGAGCGCTACGCAGGAGTTGCAGTGCAGGTGCGTCTTCCTGTAGCGCTGCACGGCTGAACGTTGCTGACGTACTTACGGGAGCCGAATGGCTACAGCTTTCTTCCGCAGCGTTGAACCGAACCGAACCGAACCTCTTCGGACGCCAGATCGTGATCTGTACGACGTTCTTGGACACATAACTCCAAGGGTGGGCGCAGAGGCGGCTGGTGTCCTTCCTGTAGCATCATAAACGTATGGCATACCGAATCGTATTTATGACATGGAAACATATGAGCATTCGCTCCGCGCACCGTCCGGCTTTATACAGCGCGCCAGTGCACGAGGTTGCGGGTATGATCGGAGAAGAAATTACGGGAATGGAAGGTGTATCATCCGTGCGTGGCTCAGGGTAGTGGGTTGATGGACGTTCCTGTTAGTATGGCCACTCTCCTGGGATGCTTAAGAGCTCTTCGCCAACTGAAAACTGCCCGTGAGGTTCCCCAGCGCCCATGGGGACTGTAGAAACAGGTGCATAGGTGGAAGTGTCAGACCGTCAAATGGGCCAGTGGTATTTACGTACACGAGGAGTTGGACGTCTGCATCGCACGATCAGCATAGCCAGATTGACCGACGACACGCTCACTAACCGGAACTTGCGTTGCTCCCTGCGTACCTTGCTCCCCGCGTTGCGCACCGGAAACGCCATCTAAGACTTCTGAAAGGAAGAAGCAGTTGTGGGCGCTAATTAGTCCCCCCCCCCTCCCGGGATAAAAGTTGGCACTGGCAGCCGTTGGCAATGGCAGACTCACCAGAGTCCTCGGCCGTCTCCTCCGCCTGCTGCTGCTGCTCGAGTGGAGTCCCAAGCCCAGAGCCTGGGGCCAGCGCTAGGGGAGAGGCGCGCTGGGACGGCGTGAACTCGGTGCGGTCGACGTGCGGCGCGGACAGGGGGATGGCGACGGGCGGGAGGCGGCCGCGCTTGAGGTCGTCGAGCGTCGGGATCGCGATGTTCGAGTCGCGCAGCATCTCCTCGAACGTGCTCCCGAAGAGCTCCGCGTGCACGACGAGCACGGGCGCGGACATGCGCGTCGACGGCGCGAACGACAGCCGCACCTTCCGCTCCGCGTCCCCGAACGTCCTCGAGCCCGTCGCCCACGACGCGGCCGCGAGGTGGTCCGTCGCGCAGTCGTGCGGGAAGCTGTCCATGTCGATCAGCGACACGACGTCGACCTTCGCCCAGAGCTGCGGGGGCGAGGCGACGTCGCCGTTCGGAGCATCGCCATTGGGGTTCGGGTGGGGGGTGCTGGTGTCGGAGTCGGCGTCGCCGGAGGGCTGGCCTGTGCACGAGCCCAGAGAGACGAAGATGCGCGCCTTGGAGCGGTGGAGGACCCGCACGACATGCAGCGTGTCAGTGTTCCTAACCTGGTCCACCTCGAACTGGAGCGTGGTGAACCGCGCGATGAGCCAGCGGGGGACACGGAAGCGGGAAGCAGGGCCACAGTTGAGGATGAGGTTCGGGGCGGTCGCGCTGCTCGAGTCCAAGTCGGAGGCGGTGGGCACCACGAAGATGGTACGCCAAGAGGCTTGGACGGGTTTCCCGTTGAAGGTAAGGTTGTACAGGTCTTCCCCTAGGTCGGCTAGGCGAGCGACGTACGTCGCAGAGCCTGTCGTCGAGGGGCGCTGGTAGACACATCCGGTGAAGTAGCGCGGCCGCTTCGGGTCTTTGCCCTTATTATCCCGCGTTAGGAAAAGCCCGTAGTGATGGCCGCTGCCTTGGCACAATGTAACCGCAATCGTGAGGCCGTCCGCCTCGTGGATGGGGAGCCGAAACTGGATCCCGTAGCTTGTTACGGTGGCGCTTGGGAGCTCGACACCGTCGAAAGGGCCCGTCGCTTTTGAATCCTGTCGAAGCTCATTAGCTCAAAGTGCCCGGAAAAGGAACAGCATGTCGTGGACTCACGAGAGGAGGAGGATATTGCTGCTTCGCGTTGGTTCCGAGGTCCGGGATGTACCCGAAGCCGTAGTCGAGCTCGCGCGGCGAGTCCGCCATGAGGTACTGCCAGGGGTGGTTGACCTGGTCTTCCGCATGGAAGGTGAGAGTGGTGTCGTCCTGGTTGACGCGGTACCCAAACGCGAAGAGGCTCATGTCCGAGTCGTGCTGCATGATCTCGTACTGGAGCCGGATGAACGCCCGCCTGCCCTCGCCGTAGTTGGTCGGCATGCTGACCCCGAACAGACCCATCATGCAGTACGCCTCGTCCTCGACCCGCGTCGTCTTGCGGCTGGACGCCCAGGACATGCGCACGGCGATCGACCAGTGCGCAGGCTTGAGCTCCCGCGTGAGGACGCGCGAGTCGACGCGCGTGACCTCCTGCAGCAGCTTCGCGAGCGTGGCCTTGTTCCCGAGCTCGCGCCAGTCCCCCGAGAGAAAGATGACGAAGTCGGGCGCGATGAGCTCCTGCAGCGTCCACCCGCGCGTGTGCCACCGGCTCTTGCGGAACGCGGAGTCGGGCGCGTCGAGGACGCAGTCGCCCGGGACGTCGGCGAGGTGCGCGTAGCACACCTCGGCCTCGGTGTACCACTGGTACATGGAGTTGATGGCCTCGGACAGCTCGCTGCTGCTCGTCTTGTCGATGCAGCATGAGTCGATCCATACCCAGCGGTAGCCCTCCTTCTCGGCGAGGAGGCAGCAGTTGCGGATCTTCGCATGCACGAAGTCCCGCGGGTTCGTGCCGTCGCGCCGGCACTGCTCGCCGATAGCCTCGACTTCCTGGAATGTCTGCTCGTCCCGCTCCCAGGTGTGTGAAAGGATGGCGTACCCGCCGTCTGCGTCAAAGTTCCGGGAGAAGTAGCGCAGTTCGGCGCGGTCGGTGCTGAGCAGCCACATGGCATCTGCGACACCATGGGGGATCAAAGGTATGCTATCAGTGGACCCGCTGTCCGAGACTCAAGGTGCACTAGGGGGAGTGGGTGACGTACCGGATGGTGTAGGCGTAGGTTACTGTACTTCGAGTGAGGCTTGAAAGAAGTGCTGGGGTCTTGAAGAGGTGTTTTGGAGTTCTTTTGAGGGCAATGGCTTGAGGTGAAGGCGAGGCGGTGATCACTGGGTCTGCGTGCGGTTTAGAGTGCAGTCCAACACAGAGTCCGATTCGAACTCGAACCCCGCGCATGCAATGACTAAAACAGCCTCGTTGCTGACAGCGATGTGGTCCTTGGACTGAGTGGTCCTGGCGTGTGAGGATGAGACGGTGTCGGAGAAGAGCCTACTGACCTGGGTGGTGAGTGTGGTGGGATCAATACTGGGGAACTGGCATTTGCAACCAGGACAGGATGCGTATTTATGCCCGGTCGTGGTTCCTGTATACACCGCGACATCTGCGCAGATCGATTTGATTTCTTGCCGCAATGGAAGTGACAGGGACAGCGCACCGCGATTTACATATTTGACATCTTACGTGATAAGCCGCAAGCGGTGCATAGAAAACACTAACAATGTTCACCCCAACAACAGCCGATGCGTATTGGCCTGAACAACACCAGACCAACCCAAGGCCTACTTACTGCGTGGATCATGAATGCGATGCGAAAGGACGGGAGAGCACAGGGCATGCGCGGAGAATTTGGAGGCATCTGGCAGTGTGAACGTCGGAGTCGTCGGGTGGGGTGACCGTAAATTGCCAATCTCCTGATCAAACGGGGATTGGTCCGCAGCAGGCCACCTCAATACAATGCGTCGCGCGGGGTGTGGCATATGAACCGCAGAAGGCCGATATGGCTAGATCGCTATTCACTAGCACTCCCTGGGCGGGCACTTTGACGTTCAACGTCCATCGTTCAGCACCGAGCCCAGCCTGCAGTCCACTTCTTGGATCCTGGTGATTAGTCCGAGTGCGCATACAGCAACCGCACCTGTATGATTCAAATATAATGCGAAAAAAGGCATTGTTGAGAGAGAACTTACTTTTACGTCCTTTGAACCCATCGACGTCGTCTTATTGATAGGCGGAGCTTTCAACTGCATCGCGGCGTACGTGAAGCATGGTTTCCGCGAGGCTGGCCAGACAAGGGGCGCGCCCCTGCATATTTCAGGTCAGGATAGTCCTGAATCAGTAATTGCCAGTCCGCTGCTTTGCTCACTTGCCATAAGGATCCAGATCACGATGCGCACTGTGGATGGTGGGAGGAGGCAGAGAGAATGGGCTCATAGACGCCCAGTCCACCTTCGACTCTTCTCCGCACCACTACCCACCTCACCCACCCGTGTCTCCTCTGGATGCTCGCCAGCCTGTCTGTTCCGTCACATCGTGTATATTCTCGTCCATGCGATATCGGCACGAATAACAAGGAAGCGAGCTGGATACGACAACAAACGCTGGAGGTCCGTGACCCAAGCAGCATTGAAGACCCATGGAAGACGAGGTGTTGGTGTTTGCATCCGAAGCTTTGGTGCGAGGACAGGCATAAACAGCATTTTTGGTAGAGGTGCACTGACGCAGAATGGCTATGCTTCGCAACTATTCTCCCCTTTTCAACGCCACGTCTCCCTCCCAGACCCTTCTCGGCGGCCCTGATCGAGGCGCAAGGGGTCGGACGGGCCCACGTTACGGACGCCATGTCTTACGGCGCTGTGCCAAGGTGTGTGTCCAAGTGTATTTCTACTGCGCCATGTCCGACGTCCAGCGCCCCAGTCCCGTCAAACCTTCCCGGGAACTGTCTTTCTACACGATGCAGGCGTCCACCCGGCTCGATCCCCCCCTCTTGTCGCTCACGCACTCGCTAGTCTCGAGCGGTTCACCGATCATCCCAAATGTGAGTACCACGATGGATGGGCGAGGTCTGGCAATTTCCTTCTACCCTCTACCCTGCCGCCCATGCGGGAGGCGTTGCAACGCCCGTGAAGACAGGATGCGCCTCAAGCTTCTTGCCGCATGTCTTACTCGCCCCGAACTAGAAGCGGAATGCGCACTTGCTCTTGGACCGCGTTGTGAGAACAGATTCGGAGACAGGGCCCTCCTGGGAAGACGTTGGTGAGTGCTTTCCCGCGAAGGGCGTCCGAGCAGTTGCCACGCTACTCCCTCATGCATGGCTCGCCGCCAGACTCCCCGACAGGGGCGCCGGGCGCAGGAGTGACGGATTCTCCCAGTCTCTAAAATCACCGCGTCACCTCTCGCTGGAGTCGCTCCAATTCTGGTTACACAAGGCCCGACTTGGGGTTCTTCGACGTCAATTTATAAACAATGGCGCCTCGGTCTCTCGTAGCGCGGCTGGCCTGCTTACCCTGACCACGTCCCCTGCCCTACCTCCCTCGCACTAGCCCATAACCCCGTTTCTGCAGTCTGCATCGTGTTTCGACTTGGTCACCTCGGGCGCAAGCACGCGCTTGCCTTGGACCCTCTGGTCTACCTCCGCCTCGGTGCTCTGGCTTCGTACGACGTTCGGACGAAGGTCGTCGCACTGTTTGCATGTCCCCTCCTGGGCGCGCGACGCGCGGCGTCGGCCTGCCCAGAAGCTGAAGATCCACTGCCACATTCGCCAGCTAGCCATAGTGTCCATATCCACCAGTGGAGGGACGGAGTACGCTGTACTGTGCCAGTCGGCGCTTCCTCGCCAGGATCGCACAGCTCGCTCGTCGTCCCGTCCGCCCTCGTCCCGCCTCGGGCTCCACGTCTCGGACGGGGTGCCCGTCCCGCGCGACTGGACGCGGTTCTTCGCGGGCATGCTGCTGCGCCTGCGGACGCGCGCGATTTGCGATCGGGAGTGGGGCGCTCACCCGGCTCCGAGTCGTGCTCGCGTCGTTCGAGGACTTCGAGGACTCGGACTCGGACTATGACGCAGTGGGGAGCAGGCTGTGCGCGGGGCGCGAGGTCCTCGATCGAAGGCTTTGCGTTTGCATGGGGTGGGACGAGGGACGCTCTGGCGAATGCCATCTTGCGGGCGTTGGGTGCTGTACTTGGGGTTTGTGTGCGCACTACGCCGCGGCTGCGCGGCGGCCGTTGACCGTCCAGACGCCCAAGGGCCCTGACAACTTGGGCTCGGGCCTCGGACTCCGTCTTCAGACTCAGATTCTGCCTCTCCGGAGCCGCCTGCGGACGAGGAGCGTAGCGACGGCAAGGGCCGAGGACCAGGTCGCGACGCCGGGTCAGTTGAAAGCTGGGCGTGGAAGTTGTGCCAGGACTTTGTGTTGACGCTGAAGGGATCCGTGGGGAGAGCCTTTCAAGGTTCTGGTCGGGACAGAATGTCCTGCATGCGGCGCGGAGTAGTACGGGTCAGATGACTTGGATGCCATTGGTCAGGGCGACTTGACGGCCGGTGCCACATACTCATACTCTCAGCAGCCGTGGCGAGCTCGTGAGGAACAGGACATATAATGTTGGGCGAGAAGGGATAGTAGCGACACCCGAGAGACGTCTTGCCGTGGTTCTGACCCTATTCGTTTCTGGTGTGCCATGGCGCTGAGGTCCCTCTCGTGGGCAGAGCCCGAACGCTTCGTGAGCTTCTCATGAGGGAGTGTCGCCATCGCCGCCGTGAACATCGCCCGTCTCACAGACACACTTGGGTCACCCACGCTCCCTTTTGCGACTCTACCACTGCAGGTCTGCACGCTCGAAGAGCGGGTCTTGGACGGGTACGCCGGACAGGTAGCGCGACGGGTCCGTCGAACACCTCGCCTCAGGCTGTGCCTCAGCAGGGCACGCAGCGAGCTCGCGAAGCAGACCCCAAGATGGCGTTCTACAGCCAGGACGCCGTCTTCCGATCCGGCCCGAGCAAGGAATACGAGAACCCTGCGGAGCAATGCACTGCGGAGCTCAACAGCTATTGCGAGGAGGGGGGCTGTCACATCTTCGACATCGTGACATTGGACGTGAGCCCTTCCCTGTGCAAGGAGTGCACGGCTTGGGTGCCGCAGCGGGAGGAAGCAGAGAGAAGAAGCGTGCAGGAGATGCTGCCGGGTGTGCTCGGCATGAGGGGCCAAAGAGCATGGATTCACCAGTGGGAACTAGGAGGTACTGCAGTTGCCACTAGCATTGGTTGCGCTCTGCGGCGGTCCGAGTAGTGCTATGCGATCTACGTACAAAAGACGAGGGCGGATCATATATGCACGATCGCTCGGGACTCTGATAAAGCGGCGCTCTGCGCATAGTCCGTGTTAGACCTCGGCGACCTCCTTTTCCGCCAGAGCTGCTTCAACCGAGTGCGCCTCATTCTGCGGCAGCTGGATCGCGCCGTCGGATGGATCAACGTCTCTGTTTCTGGCGGCGGCGGCGAGGGAAAGGGCGATGCCCTGTAGTTCAGAAGTCGTCAATTAAGAATTCCTCACAATCACCAGCTCCGTACGTGTGGCGAACCATTGAACCATAACGCACCACCAGAGGAGAGAGGATGTTCATGTTCGGGTAGAACAGGACGTTCGGGTCCCAGTACAGCGTCACAAACAGCCAGAACGACGCCAGTCTGTACAGCGCGGCGGACCGGACGAGGGGCGTCGTAGCATTTCCGGGAGAAGACGAAAGTCGCGAGAGCGCGCGGCATCCACTGGCACGCGGTCGGGGTCCGGGCACAGAGAAGCTCGCATCGCAGGGACTGGGGTAGGTAGGTGGCCGGCGTTGCAAGTATGAGAATTCGGCTTTGAAGGCTGCCACAGGGGACCGCAGAGACTCGCACACTGGCAACGCACGTGGAGTCAGGAGGTTTGATCGCTGAGGAGAAGATGAGGAGCTGGAGGGCCCAAGACGGGCTGGCATTTAAAGGCCAGAGCAGCCGAATACTGTAACTGAACGTGCCAGTGAAGTGTTGGGACGTACGAGTACCCCTCGCGGCGCCGCTGGACACTCACCAGTTGCGAAGAAACAACATATGATCCCATATGACAAGGCTTTCATATTGCCGCTGGACCTGTGGTGAAGGTAAATCTGCACGAAAGCGATTACACTGTAAACGACATATATCCTATATCCGATGTGTAAGGAGAAAGTTACCATGGGGACGTTGGCGACCATGGCATGTAGAAGTAGAACTGGACTCCGTGGACAGACATGAAGAGGAAGTATTAGGCATCGAACATGCAATGTCTTGTAGATGTAGGAATCGGTGTTCTGCAAGTCCAAGGCTGACATGATTTGATTCTGCGGCCCAGTTAGTTTGACGTAATTGTAAAGGGGCGCAGAGAGGACAGGGAGTCTGGCATACCGCGAGGGCGAGATACAGCATCAGCGTGAGCGCCGTGAGGCAGAACAGACACCCCCGTTTGACAACCAGGCCCGGCGAGCCATCCTCGGCGCGCGTGTTGGAGGCAGACCGGGCCTTCATGTATGTGACAGCAAATACGCCGCATAGGATGGACTAGCAGAACGATGGCGATGGCATGCGATATCCGCATCGCGAACTCTGCGAACATCCGCTGGGTGGCAGAGGGGTCGCGATTAGGATTAGTCAAACGTCTCGTGCTCGAACGTTTGAGACGAAGGGAACGCACTCCGGCTTCACTATTCGGACGACCTCGCTGGGTGTGACATTCTCTATCTGCACTGGTCGAGGTATTCCAGGTCAGAGTGGAAACTGAACAGACTGGGACGTGGCTAGGGGCTGTTGGATAGGGACTGACATGAGGAGGTGGACTGGAGTGGCGATGGAGGATAGAGACGAGGAGGGAGATGGCCTTCGTGTACGTAAGTACTGCAGCATCCGCTATGGCATTCCTTCGGGAAGTCGCAATGTTCTGGAAAGATTTCGCTCCGAAGGATGGGAAGGAACACTTACTATATCCCTAAGGGATCTCCTCGTGAGGGCCCATCATAAGGCCAGCCCGTCTGGTGGAAACCACAGTGTTGTTTCAGCACACTTCATCGAGCTTCGATAGACAGATAGAGGAATTTAGACACCTTTGTCGTTATATCCCTCGAACGCAATTTTCGGCTATATTCAACGGAAACTTGCCAGCCCACCAAGTCATCGGCTGAGGTCAGCTGCCGGAGAGTTCGCGACCGAGATATGACCGACGAAGTGATGTCGTCGTCGATGTCACGGCAACGTCATGTTGGGCGCGAGGGCGGCAATCTCGGGCTCATCCTTCTGGCTAGTGCGACCGCCTTCCGCGTCCTCCAGAGCATTCATGTGTCCGCAGTTTTTCCAGGCATGTTCGCCGCAGGGCCTCTCGACGCGACCGAGACCTGGGACAGCTGCCTGCACGACCATCTGGTGAAAGTCGTGAAACGGAAAGTTTCTCTGTGGAATATCCGAGCTTTCTCCCGACCTAAGGTTGTGAAAATTGCCAGGCGTCAACTACCCGTTCTTCGTCATTTTCAACTCGTTTTCACCACATAACCTGGAGGATTTCAGGTCGTAATTAGGTGGCAAATTTCCCGACCTTTGGGGCGCGTAGTGAGCACCTGCGCGACGACTGCCTGCAATACCTGATACCGTGCTCCGAGTAGCCACTGGCGTGAGTGCTCGTCAGGGCCTCTGAAACTCTCCCACTTTCATTTTCCTACTCGTTCTGCTCACGTCACGCCAGGACCAGACTGTGCAGCGACGGAACCGGCAGGAACACAGGAACACCTGCAGTCGGCTTCCCCTTCCCTGCGCTTCGCGCCGCCATCCTCCTGGTGCACAAGAACCAGTGTCCCGACTGGACGCGCTGGGCAACTGGGAGGTGTTCAACGTAGCTGAGAGAAGGCAAGAAAGTATGGAGGCTATTGCCAGATGTGTTCGAGGTTGGGATGACGGCCAGAGAGTACAGATTCGCCAGTGGGGGCACTAGCTGTTGCAGTGGCTACCCGAGCGATCGGTTGTGTTTTGCGGTTTAGGACTACGTGACAGTGCTACCCCAGTTCGGGGGTCTGATCAAGCGGTGCTCTGAGCCAGGATAATCTATGTTAGACCTCGGCGACCTCCTCCATTTCTGCCCGAGCTGCGTCGGAGGCCACCTCGTCCGGCGGCAGTCGGATCGCGCCGTCGGACGGATCGTCATCTCTGTTCACAGCTGCGCATGCGAGGGAGAAGGCGATGCCCTGTGGTTCAGAAGTCATCGATAACAGTCTTCACGACAAACGCTTCTGTACGCGCGGAAAGACCATGACGCACCACGAGAGGAGAGAGAACGCTGATGTTCGGGTAGAACAGAAGGTTCGGGTCCAGGTAGAACGTCACGAACAGCGAGAACGACGCCACTCTGTACAGCGCGGCGGACCGGACGATCGCGTCGCAGAAGGCCCGGGAGAAGACGAATTTTGCGAGAGCGCACGGCATCGACCCAATGTCTCTAGAGTCGCGCAGACTCGGAACTGCGGAGGTGGATCGATCAGAACGCGTATACGAATACTACAGCTTCGCTACGTAGAGCATAGAGCCCAGCTTGGGGCCGAGAAGAAACTGGCACACGACTCACTTAAGGTGACGAGGTTGATCGCGGCGGTGAAGGCGAGGAACTGGAAGGCCCACGACGGGTTGGCGAAGGCGGAGCAGCCGAACACTGAAGAGCGTAATATGGTGGTGGAAGCGTCTGTCAGCTCGAGGACAAATAGCACATCTTCTCAAACGATCTTTGCGCTCACCAGCCGCAAAGAAGAAGAACACTATGGCGTACGCGCCGGCCTTCGGATCGCCCCCTGGTTTCGCGAACAGCGCACGAATCTGGCAAACATGGTCCATGGAGTAGCCGATACGTGCCAAAACAAAAAAAAAAAAAAAACACGTCCGGATCTGGATCTCACCATGAGAACGTTGGCGACCATGACCTGCGCCATATAGAGGTAGAACTGGACCCCGCGCACGGCCATGAAGAGGAAGTACTCGTCGTCGAACGTCTTGTACGCGATGCCCAGTTTTCCCGCGTAGCCGCCGACGGCCCGCACGTCCAAGGCCGACATGAGCAGATCCTGGAGTGCCCGGCGTCAGTTTATTTGCGCTGTGCGACGCCAGGAGCCTGAGGGGGCCCAGAGGGTGGAGCGTGTGGCATACCGCAAACGCGAGATGCAGCATCAGAGTGAGCGCCGCGAGGGAAACGAGGTGGCCCCGCTTGACAACGAGGAGCGCGCCGCCCTCGCGCTGATAGCATGCAGATCGGGCCCTCAGATATGTTGCGCAAAAGAATACTACCAGGATCGACTGGAGGGCGAGGGAGACGGAACTCGACAGCAGGATCTCGCTCTCTGTGAACATCCGCTGGTGAGGCAGAAAAGGGCTCGTCATTAGCCGTCGCATGCTCGAGTGATGGAACAGAGTGGGCGCACTCCATCTTCAGAGGACTGGACAACCTCGCTGCCAATGGGTGTGGCATTCGCCATTGGAGCGGAAAAATGCGGGGATGTGAACTGGAGCAGGGAAGAGGGATGACGAGGGGGGTCGGAATCTGGATGAGGGCCAAGCAATACAGAGCTCATTTTAACACTGGCTCGAACGGGCGCGATGTTACGGAAGGGCTGCACTCGTAAGTGCATGAAAACAAACCCGCTCCTGCTCCAATCCCATGTCCTCGACTCCTCCTGAGACCGGAATTCCGAGATCAGACTGGAGTCAGAAGGCGAACTGCTGAATAGGTACATATTATCAAGCTTCGGAGGATGGATAAGGTAAGTGAAGTACCTCCAACGTTTGTGGTTGTAGCGCTCGAACACAAACTTGGGCTATTTTAAACCACAACTGGCCCAGCGATCCTAGTCATCGGAGGTCGTCAGTCGGGTGAAATCGGTTGCCGGTAACGGACGCTGTCATGGTAGGCGATGGGGATGCGTCAGGTTCATGTTCATTGTCACGGTACAGAAAATGAGCCGTCGCCCCACGTCTGTAAGCTTACTCACGATGATGACGTTGTAGAATGACGGGGTGTCCATAAAGCAAAGTCCCGAGTGCATTGTGCCAGTGATGTTACTGACAGATTGTTGTGTCGTACGAGAAGAAAACATCCTTGTTGCTTCCGAGTCGATCGACAGGCATGAGAGAATCGCCGCTCTGCGCCACTTACAGAGACGCATGCCAGGTTCGCGGGCGATGGTCATCACGTTCATGCGCTGACGTCGAAGGAACAAGTAAAGCCGTCAAGTAGATTCACGAATGCAGAGCATGCCAAAGTCGTTCGCCTGAGGCCGCCGGGGACGTATCGGGCACATGAAAAACGCCCATAACTCCGGCTCTCAGGCTATGTCGGATCCCTCCTCCCCAAGCTCGAGCTCTCTCTCGACCTCCAGACAGACCTCCGGGCCCGCATACTCCACAACCGACGTCCAGAACGCACCCCCGCTGGGCTCCGGGTACGCCGAATGCGCCACCCCGGGGACGTAGATCGCGCGGTAACGGAGCAGCGCGAACGCGCCGCGCACGCCGCTGTGGTGGAGCACGCCCGCGAGCGCCGCGTGCACCCTCAGCAGCTCGCGGTCGGGCAGGTCCACCCCCGCCCCCACCCCGGGCGCAGAACAGGATACGTTGGTGCTGGTGCTGTGGTCGACGAAGGCGACGTGGCTCGTCGTGTGCCGGCAGCCCTCGTCGGCGGCGGGGGGCCGGTATGTTTTGATCGTGTAGTAGTTTGTCTTCTACCGGGGGGGGGGGCATATGCGTGAGTCGGCGATTCGATGATGACAGGGCATGATATCACGAACCCCGATGGGGTGCAGGCTCCAGAGAAACCGCTTGAAGCCATCCGCGACCGAGACGTAGGTGAAGAGGGTGTTCTGGGGCTCCTGTGTTGCCTTCTTGAGGAGCGCGGTGCGGTCCACGCCGCAAAAGCGCTCCAGCGTGCTGAACAGGATGTCCTGCGGGTGTGCGTCCTATGAAGCATTTGGGGTAATTAAGGCGGCAGTTTGCCGATGGCCTGGAAATGAGACTGAGAGAGAGGCGGAAGTTCGACAGTTGCGCTCCTCGTGCGCCCACACCTCGGACGGGATGATCGACGCGATGCGGCAGCACAAGAACTGGGCATCTTGCGGGATGGGGCGGAGGTGACGCGACCGACCATCGTAAACGCCGGTCATGAAGCACCGGTAGTCGTCGCGCGCCATCACCTGTGCCATGAATGTGCCTTGTCAGCACTGAAGCACTTGCGACTGAGAACCAAGAAGCGGGGGTGAAAGGGGTGACTCGCCTGCTCTTCACACCGACGGCGCTGCTCTTTGGCTTGCGCTCTCGCGGTGCGGTCGGCAGTAGAGCCGTACCCTGGTAGATCTTCCATCCACGCGTAGGTCGTATCTCGGTTTGCGAAGGCGTAGACTAGGTTACAGCAGATCAAGATGAGTCAGACATCGGTACACGCTTCGACGGCACCGGTCGAGAGCTCCCATGGCCACAGCACGAAGGCGACCCAGGTCGACGAGAGGTCGCGGAGGGCCCGAGCCACACTTGCTGCCTGCCCCACATCAAGTTGCGGTTCGCCAGCATGATGATGTAGGGCGTGTTCGCAGCATATGCAGATGGCAGCAGAGACGTACCGTTTGCCCGCCACCAGGCCGATCTCGTCCGCCATCTGATACATGGCATTGAACAGTCCGAGAGACGTGAACATGGGGAGGTGGCCTGGCGACGCGCTGTGGATGCGTTCTGCCCACGCGGGGCCGCGTTGCACTTGAGGAGAGTCAGATTGGTTGAACACGTCAAGGTACTGTTGAGCGCGAGAGTGGAGTGCGGTATCCGGGACGGAGGAATCCTGGATGAGATCGTCTACTGCTCGAGGGAACCCTGCAGTGGCCCAATATTATTGATGGACTGGACAAGGTGAGGGAGGCCAACTGTGGAGTGTAGTATCAAACGTTGTCAAAGACATACTAGATTGTCCATGGGAAGGGAACAAGAGTTAGAACATCGACTGCGGAAACAACATGGTGCACCGCGGGAGTATGCACATGATCGCACTCGAAGGAGTTGACAATACGCGTTCGGCGTTCGCGGCACGCTGCTGGGTGCCTTCAACACTATGTACCAGGTCGCGGACGAGCCAGACGTGATCGCGAGGAGGTGATACATCTGTGAAGCCATCTGTATATTTGCTTATTATGCAGCTTGAGCCCATGCAGCTGCAGGCCCCGAGCAGCCTGAGTGCAAGCAGCTCAGTCCGAGTCATCGACTTCGGCGTCATCCCTGCTCTTGCCATGTGAGTCCTCAACATCTTTTGGGAGTCTATGCATTGATGTTTGTCTACCTGGCCTATGATTACGGACACAAAGACGGTTTCTATCAAGGGGATGATGACGGTCTGCCAGGACGCCCACTGGGCGACGAGGTGACCTCGACCTCAGAGAGCATCACGAGAGCTCACGCCGTCATTTGAATGTGCTGGAGGGCGGGCGCGCCTCCGTATATCCAATCTATATCCTCATCTCGCTACGGCAGCAAACCCCCGGTCGCGGAAATGTCCCACACAACATGCGAGTGCGTCGTTTCCCCAACGTCCACCGCCTAGAGCTTTGTTTATGCATTCGCTTCCTTTGTTCGGGACGAGCCGACGACTCGGGTTATATTCTGTGCCGGTAGGGATGCCACTGTGCAAAGCACGTTATTCCGACCTTCATTACCTTTGTCAACGGACGATTGGCTGACACGTTTTTGGCTCTCCTTTGGAACCATACTTACGAGGAGCATCACGCCGGTAGCGGCGTCCTCATTTTGGACCAAACCGCGGTTGTTCTGGTCCGAAAATCATATAACTTCCTGAACTTCTGGGACATTGAAATTGGAATTTCGCTTTTGTGCACGCACCAGCACCATGCAGAGAGATACGAATGCGCCTCTCCTACCCACCCGGCCAAGCTCATGTCATCCTTCAGGCCGAGTCCGGCCACGGGATTTCACCCAGCGACTCCCTGTCGAGATCCTCGCCATGATATTCCACCACTTGAAGGATTTCTGTCACCAAAACCAGTGTGGACTCGGTGCGGACTCGGTGCACGCCGCCTGGGTCTGCAGGAGATGGCGCGAAGTTGGCCTGCAGACCCCTACACTATGGTCCCTCCATCGTCATCTCGGAGGGTGTTGCGGACGATCCCGCTCTGGAGACGCAGCTGGATCGGGCACGGGGCGCCGCGCTGGACGTATTTGTCTCCGACCTCGATATGGCTACTGACGAGGTGCAGGACGCTCTGGGCCTCGTCTTTGGCAAGAAGTCGCCCATTCGGGAGGCTCGAGATCGCCTGCAAGAAGCACCACGCGGCTGTCGAAGACTGCATCAAGGCTGCAGCCGCGTACGTCGTGTCGCTGTCGAGCGACACATGGATAGCAGCGGGCGCCGAGCCTGAGAGCAAGTTCAGCGCGGACGTCTTCCCCCGCCTCCGCCAGTTGGCGCTCTGCGCCATCATCCCCGTCGTGGGGGGACCGTTGCCCAACCTCATGCGGCTCAGCCTCACGCACGCATACGACGAGGACGCCGCGCCCCCCTGCCTGGCCGTGCACCGCTTCCTCGCGGTGTGCCCGAACCTCGAGGAGCTGAAGATGCACAACTGCTTCATCTACGCCAACGAGGACGTGGTCGAGGCGCCGGGGGGGCACGTCCTCCCCGTCGTCACGCTCCCGAAGCTCCGCTCCCTGTCGCTCGACCAGGTCGCATGCGACGTACCGAC
>JAKLMY010000204.1:34574-53538 GCA_022814645.1 Ganoderma meredithae | reverse complement strand
AGTACAAGGAAAACGACGTGAGAAGTAAACTGTCCAGGAAAGGAAACTTAGGCGCTGAAGTCAGTGCCCGACGAAGCATTCATGACATATCTCGGGCACAAGGTTGTAGATGACAGCCATGAGCAGCCATGTCATTTTCGTACGGTGTTTGAATGGTGCAAAGCCATCAGTAGAGAGGCCGAGGGCAATGTCACATTCATTTTCGAAGTAACGGTGTTGAAGTTTCTTGCCCTCAATGTCGACATGTTGTGTGCAGAGATCGCAATAGTGCTGTGAGTCGAAAACATTGTGGATGACGCCAGGCTTGTCTTCATGATCGCAAGTGCGATGGAGGAGGAGCTTGGTGAACTTGGTGTTGCTGAGCATCGCCTTCAAGCAGGGGATAAGCGGGAGGTATATGAAGACTTGCTGTGGTCGGCCTCGACCATTGAGCTATGAGGTATTGCAGTATAGACAGGCCATCAGTGAAGCATGTGGGCCAATGAAACAGCAGCAGGAGTTGACGCAGCAGTGGTACACTTGTGGTTCAAAGCCTGAGAGTTCGGCGATGCGGGCTTGAACCTCCATCCAAGTCCCAAGCTTCAAACTCGGAAAGACCGAAGGTAACTTCACAAATGTCCGGCCGGAGATGTGATCGGAAACCTTCAGATTGAATGTGTGCAGGGTTTGAATATCTTCTTCCGTGAGATCCTTATCTATATGCATGGCCGTCAATGTACAAAATGTGCACAGATAATTTCTCCATGTACCGGACACAATCTCCACCCTGATCAATGCCTCGGCGAGTTGGTCCCAAACAGAGATGGCCTCAAACTCATCATTGGTCTCCTCATCCACAGAATTGGCCACATCTTCAACCAGCATATTGTAGGGTGACTGTCCAGTGTGCACAGCTGGCCCCGGCTGTAATGGAGAGTCATCACCTTCATCGTCCAAAGAGTCTTCAACAGTGACGGAGAACTGCAGTCCCGCCCAGATCCGTCCTCATGTGCTTGCAAGCATGTCGTCAACATTGATCTCTGACTCGTCGGATGGCCCTTCAGATAGTGTGGTCCAGCATAAATTAAACAGGTTTCCTTCAAAGCAATAGATATGAGACACACCTTGTCTTTCCATATCCCTGTTAGTAGTAGTATCCTCCATATCTCTAGCCTCCACATCTCCAGCTTGCTGATCCGTGTCCATGTGTGAGTGTGCGATCATCTTCGAGGCCCCTGAGGTGATCTGCTGAAGATAGGAAGGGTGGTGGAGAGGGTGATTGGTGTGCACCCAAAGAAGACACATCTGACAGCTTGCGATGTGTTGTATGGAAGACGCGGCAGGCTTCATTGTAATGAGGGGGGGGTTCAGCTACACAGGCCGCAGTGACAGAGGCTCGAAGTAGGATAGGGGCCTTGCCCTGACGATGCAATCGGGCCGTCTTCTTGGACACCCATTTGCTACAGCACTCTGGAACTTCACAGAGAACCTTCTGCCTCGGAGGCATAGCAAGCAGTCAACGAAAGCCAGACAATGGGGAGAAGCAGCAAAAAAACAACCAGTGGCCAAGGGCTGTCAGCATTACTCTTAGCTGCCCCATTATCGCTTGAAGTCTCAACGGCGATGTCAAGAGTGTGTGCAGTGCATATGGCACGTGTTCCGTGCATTGTCAACTCCTCAAACTAAAAGTCCTGCCCAATCAAAATTCTGGATGCAGAAAAAGCGTGATCAGATTCAACAAACACGTCATGCTGGTCATGCACACCATGCCATCATATATAAGGGTTGCACTCACTGCTGTATATAAGGCAGCCCAACTGCCATGCCACCCCCCATCACGTCTCCAACCAACCAACCTCTTTGCGACTGGTCCCCTGGTCCCCCCACCTCTCCCAGGTCCCCCTTCGTAAACTCGTTCTACTCCCGTGGCTTCAGCCACTGACACCATATCACAGTTAGCGCAATGGTCCAGGTAAGTAGATTCTAAGCATACATACCTGTCACTGTAACAACTGCCTCATGATATGCTAACTCTGCATCCTTGGTTCATTACCCCATAGCAAGTTACGAAAGCCAAGCTCTTGGAGAATGTTGCCGACCTGACATCTCAGCTCACCACTGCTAATGCTAGTGAGTCAATACACAGCAGCATTTTATTCGTACTCACATGTTCCAGCCAACGAGACGCAAGCGGCCACATTTGCTGCCCTCCAGGAGGCCTTGGCCCAGCAAGTCAAGCAGTTCAATGCCGCGCAGGTGCGGGCACAAGCTGCAGAGGCTGAAGCTCAGGCAGCCATGGCTGCTGCTGCCGAAGCGCAAGCTCAGGCTAATGCTGCTGCTGCTGCCGCCGCCGCCGGCCCGCCACCTCCCCCCGAAGAACTCGAGCCCATCTCGAAGCCCAGTACCCAGAGGTTCAACATCCGGCAGGCCATGCACCTCGAAGATCAGGAGTATCTGACGATAAGAGTCAGTCTACTTGGACTATCACTTATCCATATTGCATGGAATACTCACTGACAGGCGGCAGGCATCAATCCACAACCTGGTGAAATCCACCCAGCTCAGCTGGCGCGAGGAGTTCCGTCACCAGGACCCAATCAAGCTTGGGCAACTGTTTAAAGCGGTCAGTACAACATATCTCCCTCTTGTTTCTAGCCACGCGCTCACAGGTCTGGCATCCTAGGCTCGCAAGGAGCATCCGGTGCTGAAACGTTACGTCAAGGACTGGGCCACGGCTGCCATCGTGAAGACCTACATGCAGAATATGCGCAAGCATGCGCGCCGCCAGGGTTATATCCCGCCGTGGAAGTCCGGTGGGCATGCGAGCACTTCCAATGCGGGCCGTGCGAACTAACGGTGACGAGCAGGTTGAAGAACCTGAAGTCGGAGCGAGGGCGGCCGAGATCATCGCGTCTGGTGGGCGCGCGCGTGCACCGTGAGATTGGCCCGCGTTTTCCCCATTCCCGCGCTCTCGTCGCTTGACCGTTGCTTCCCATCATGTATTTATCCTTCGTTCACTATTATATGCGTACCTTCCGTTCCGACCTCGACGCGCGCACCCGCGGCCTATTGCTATCGCGATCGCGAGTTCCTGCCCCCGCACCCACGCTAAGCGATTCCGACCCCCGAGCCGCCCTGCGCGCGCGAGTATCGTATTCGGTACGACGTTCCTTGGGACAAATACACAATATATACTAGCGAAAATCCATGCCAACTGCGGTAGTAATCCGCCCTATATCGTATCGAAAAGTACTACAATACGTCTGAAAATTCGCTCGGAACGCGTTTCGAACGAACTCGTAAAACGGTCAGTTTGTTGATGTTTTTCGCGATCTTTCCTGCCGACCAAACATCTCAGTTTCTACCAGGCGCCTAGTGCGTGAAGATCGTGGATTTTCCGACCTATAAGTCGGGCATTTTGCATGGCGTTTTCTCCGACCTTTGAGGCACGCAGTGACGTCAAAGGGCAGTTATCTGCATTGACGCTCCCACTTCTAAAACAGACATCATCGACCTCCTGAATGCCCCCCGGGCAGAACAAGACCGACGGCCTCTAACTCTGCGCCCAACTCCCGCTACGACGCCGCGAAGTCTGCTCACAGGCCAGCGGCGTGTAGCGGTTGAGCCATGCGGCGCCCGCTCCTGCTCTTGGCCCTGGCGAAGCACGCCCGAGCCGTTCGCATGACGATGCCGCTCTTCGCCGACGCCCCGTTGACAGTGACCTACTTGCGGTGCCACGGGTCACCTACCATGCCGCAGGCCTGTTGCGGAGGCGTTCGCGGTCATCCTTGCCAGTGGCGAGGAGGTCGAGGACGCGCTGCGGACTGCCCCGCTCCGGGTGGCATATCTATGGTCACAAAGGAAGAGGAGCGGTTCGCAGCCCACGCCATCCGCGCGGCGACGCAGTAGGAGGAGAGCGTATCCTGAAGGTTCAGGATGTCTGTGTATATCCATAACATGGCGGGCAAAGGGCAGGAAGGGGTGTGTTGATTTGCCTTGCTCCAGCGGCCTTATCTCGGTGAAGGATGCCCCACGACAAGCCGAAGGTTACTGTCGTGGCAAGGGTCAGCAAGGATCGGCCTGTGCTACAGGTTACAAAGAAAGCTACCGGAGGGAAGCACTCGCAGATCATACGACCCGAAACGGTTAGGGACGATGAGATGCACGGACCATTCAAGACGCACGCGCGTCCCAAGTCGTTCCTGTCAGATTCTCAACGCGCTGTTCATCCACACGCTCAGGGGAAAACAGACTTATCGTACCTTACGGCCCATGGAGCATGGGCGCAGACTCGGTTTCAGAGGTGGAGGATGGAGGTGGGGGAGATATGGGGTGCATAGGGCGTTCCGCGATCCTCTACAGGGACGCGGACGAGTGAATGCGTGTAGGGTGTTGTATGCGGTCGTGGATCTACGGCATAGAACTGGAGGGAGCGGGCGAGGGACATGCCGGACATGCGTAGGAATGTTCTGCGAGCGGGACAGGGCGAGAGCTGTTGGAGGGCTGAGCATGCATGCGACGGTCGAGGAGGAAACGGGGAGAGACCGAGGCGGACACGACGGTGAAGACGAGGAGTAAGAGAAGAGTAGAATCTCCACTGGAGACCACTGAGTCGTCGCAGGCTACTTGGGCAAGCGCTCAGCCAATGTGGGGACACGTGGCGTGGGCGTCTCATTGATCTACATATAATTTGCTGGCGGCGAGCAGACGATTTTCTTCACTCATTTCCCGGACTGGCACTATTGTCCCCCAGCGACGCACTCACCGTCTCTCGCAGGAGCCTACCGCAAGTCCCAGATGGTCACGCCGCCATCTCTAGCTGGAGCGCACGCCATCCTTCGGAGCGTCGGAAACGGCGAGGGCGTGCTTTCCTTACCAGAGTCGGGACATCCTCCCCGCCACATCTTCTCATCGTCACCCGCCTTGTCTATGTCTGCTCTCTTGCATCCAGCATACAGGGTGTCAATGCATCGATCCGTATGCTCGTTTAAGGCCCCGCTATCGTGAAGCGTACGTTTCGCGAGAAATTCAGCTGTGTAACAGTGTGTTGGAATCCATCGACAGCATCTTCGCTGAAGGGACAAGTCCTCGCGCGATGGGCAGGCCTGCTGCCCTGGGCACTGCGAGCAAACAGGCTTGCGCGCAGCATAACGGTGTCGAGACCACATCCCCGAGTAAGTAGCAATGAGGAAAATAAAGACGGGTATACATCCGAATGCGTCCCGTGTCTTGTACAACAATCCGCTATCCACAGCCCATTGCACAAAGCACAAACCGTTCCGCCCGCATACATACCAACAGAATGCCACAGCCGCAGACCGCTCAAGACTGCGAGGGGTTGTTCTCCGCAAAGTACTCGTGGTTGTCCGCGTTGAAGACCGCCTCGCTCGGGTTGCTCTTCGCGAGCGACTTGGCCGCGCTCTGGCCGTAGACGTAGTCCTGGGTACCCCCGTTGACGGTGAAGTGTGACGCCTGCCAGTGCCACCAGCGGCGCCATCGTCAGACCACGCCACACCCGCGAGCGAAGATTCAAGACCGTACCTCGTGGATGAGCGTGCCCGCGCGCGAGTCCGTGCCGGTGTTGGGCGCGTCCCAGAACGCGCCGCACAGGTAGATGTGGCCGAAGTCGTCCGCGTACACGTACGCGTACGTGCCCGAGTCGGTGCACGTGCAGTCGTACGTGAACGTCGTGTAGTCGTGCGAGTTGATGTTCGTGAAGTGGCTCAGCGCCGTGCTGTGCCGCGAACTCGTGTACGTCCCGAACCACGTCGTGAACCGCGTCGTCGACGCCGTGTGCGACGACAGGTACGACTCCGCCGCCGCCGCGTAGCTCTGCGCGGACGGCGCGGCCGTGTTCAGCGCGGAGCGCTCCGACGACGAGCAGCCGTCGAACGTCGCGCGCTTCGCGAGGCCCGCGTCCTGCGTCGGGCGCGCGACGGCGAGCTGGCCGCCCGTGAGCGCCGCGACGTGCGACTCTGCGTCCGCGCGGATCTCCGAGACCTCGTTGTCGGCGTTGACGGCGTGGAAGAGGTTGGACGCCTCGACGGTGTACGTGCTGTGGCCGGTGCTGGTGAAGTTGTACGCCGACGAGACTGTGACCGAACATTAACATCAACTTCTATCCAGGATCGTGAGCACAGGAGGCACGTACGATCGTGGGTGACCGACACAGCCTGGCCGGGCTCGAGGACAGTGAAGGCAGAGGCGTCGGTCAACTTGGCCGCGTTGGTCAGGGAGTACTTGACCTTCACCCCGCTGAAGCTGGGGCTCGCGCCGTCGTCGGTCGTGATCGCGAAGGTGTTGGCGGGGAGGGTGTGCAGGGCGCCCCGCGGGTCGTTGAGGAGCTTCAAGGTCTCGTCGCCGGTGTTGGTGAGCGTGGTCACGACCTTGAAGTTCTCGACGCCATCGACTGCGTCGGCGCCGGTGACCTTGAGGGAGAGACCGGGTGTGGCAGCGACAGCGGATGCTGACGCAGCGAGCGCGAGGAGAGCGGCGCGAAGGGAGGTGGAGAACATGGCGTCGAGATGCGGTGGAGGACGATGCGACTGGAGCACGGTGGACCAGGTGAGCGAGTAAAGGACGACGCAAACGAGGACCCCTTATATCGCAGTTGGAGTCGAAGAGTGACTGAGCCAGAAGCAGGCATTCGAAGTTCGGGGCCTCGAGAACACAAGGTGCTGCGTTGTGAGAAGCAACAAAAAGAAGCCATGCTGCATTCGACTCGATGCCAAGCGCGGATGCCGCATGACTGCGCGCAACCAGCATCGTCAGTGGGTAGCCAAGCCATGGGGGGACCGACGATCGAACTTTGCGTTCGTACAACGGCGCCGGCGTGATCCAGACAACGATATCACTGCCGCTGTGGGCAGTAAGACGGCTACCATAGGCACTGCCAGAAAGTGTTGCCTATACGGGCGACTGCGCCCTCGGAGGCCTATACGCTGCTTATTGCTAGGGTCAACCTCGCAACTACAGCGGAGGATGGACGGAGGCCAGCGGTGTCGTGTTGTGCCCGAGAGCCGTTCAGCCCCAGGGATGTAATACCCGGTAAATACATACCTGCAATGGGGACGATAAGCGAGCGGCAAAGGGAAGTTAGAGGTGGGGATCACCATGTCTGTAGGTCCCTCGGCCGGCGGTTGGTGAAATCAAGTGCTTGGCCTAGCTTATTCCAGCCGAGATAAGCACATGTAGTTTGCCATGCGAAGCAAACGTCTTGGCAAATGCCGGCGGGGCCGATAGCCATGGTTGAAGAAGACGTAGATTGATGTGGCCGGGGAAACGTCCAGGACCTGGGGACCTTGTAACTTGCCGACCGGGCGCCCAAGCCCACACTGCCATTTCGAGGGACCGGGGTTATACGAACCTTGCATGAACCATGCGGTCTTCACCTCCTTCCCTTCGGCTGCCCTCTTCATGCGATACCACTCCCTTCCCACCTCCTTCACGACCACATGCAGGTGCCCCTGCTGTTGAGGTGCCAAGCCGCTCAACTTTCAAAATTTCACGACTCCCTCGTGGATGCAAAGTTCCTTGGCTGACGAGAGACTTCGCCATTGCACCGGTGTGATCAGGATGAATGGTTCACTCTCCTATCCTGACTTACTTATCGCGCCATGTAACCTGCCCAGGATGTTCCAAACGACGTGTCAGTTGTTCTTGTTCTCACCTTCGATGTTTGAATAACAGCTCCGCTCAGCCTTGCTTTCGTTTATGAAAGAAGATGTAGCAACTTAACTGCAGGTAGACGTCCTTTGATTCGATCATTCTTAGCCCGAGCTTCACTCGCTTCCCTCTAGATCTAAGTTGCCACTGAAGTGACCAAAGGTCTGCAAATCCTGTTGATGATCCCTGTTAAACCTCATAAAGTTGAGTAGCCCTCCAAGACTGTACAATACTGCGAACTCACCAGTTGCATTGCGTCTTCGCACCATCGTACCTTAAATTGCCTCGAAGATCAGACAGGAACGCTCCCACCTTGATACATGAAGAGAAACATGGATGGATGTCACTAACACCGATACAACGTCGTATCGTACGAAGACGCGGCTAATCTGAGAGCGCAAACAACCAGGGCACAATTAGTCACCATATCATATATGTACACGCCGAACCCCATTATCCCGGACACATCCACTAACCGAGGCTATAATACAATACACAAACACCAGCTGTCCATTCACAATCCAAGGGGAGAAGCGCAATATCCAACATCAAAAACAGCTCAGAGCTCCTCAGTAAACCTACTTTCGTTCTGGCCAGTAGCTGCCGCGTGCTCAGCCTCGGGCTCAGTGGGCGCACCCGTACCTTCCTCGTCGGCAACCGGCCCCGAGCCCGAGGGAGCAGCAGTATGTCCAGTGTGGCCCTCAGGAGCCTTCTCCTGTCGGCGACTCAGGCGACGAGAGGCGTTCGCGCCCCCCTCACCCTGAACACCATTCGTCTTCTTGTCGACCTACATGCACGCACGCAGGTTTGAACACTGCCCGAAGAGCTCACGTCCGAGTCCGAGAAGCACCCACCGGGTAGCCATGCGCCCCGTATTCCACACCCTGCTGCGCGGGCCCGTGCGTATACTCCGGCGGCCCGGCCTCCTCATGACGGTCGCGCGCCTCGACATATGCCGCGTCGTCCTCCTCATCGCGCTCCTCCTCGACACTCGAGCCCTCCTCCTCCGACTCCTCGCCCTCCTCCTCGCTCGTGTACCCCACCGCGCGCACCGCCGCGTGCACGGGCCCGGACCGCTCCATCTGCTCGCTCGCGACGAGGTACCGCGCGCAGAGCATCCTGATGTCGTTCCACCACTCCATCATGTCCTCGTGCGAGCGCGCCCGGAACGCCCACGCGCGTCCGGAGCCGTGCCCGCGCCCGATGAGCGAGTCCTTCATGTTCCGGAACGAGCCCGCGTTTGCGATGCCGGTGCCGTCCTTGCGCTCCTCGATGTGGAACTTGTGGCTCTTCCCGCTCGCCGTCGACGGAGGCCCGAGCGTGCACAGGGGCAGGAACAGAGAGAACAGCGGCTGGTGCGCGAGCGCGGGGTCTGATGATGCGTACTCGTGCAGGAAGCCGGCGGCGGTCAGGACGTAGTAAGACTCCTTGTATGCGCGTGTGTACCGTTTCTTGCGTTCTAGAAGACCGTCGTGTACCGGATGTACGCTCGGATCGTCTTTGCTCGGGTAGTTGATCACCTGCGGGTCGCGGAGGGGCGTCTCGGGGTCGACCAGGTGGTCCTCGCGAGCCGCGAAGGAGATCCATTCGCGGTCCGGTGGCAGTCCGGCCATGTCGCGCTGGAGGTGGTTGAAGAGCTCGCCGACGCTGTTGTCCAGGCGCGTCCGCCATTCCGCGAAGGTCGCCCACGCGGACTGAACGGCCTGTACAAGCGAAGCCTCGAACATGGCAGAGGACGCCTGGGTGAGGAGCAGGGACTTCTGGAGGGCGTTTTCCGTGTGGACCTGTTTCACGAGCTGGCGGGCCACTGCCTGGTTCGCAACGTACGGATCCGTTTTCGCAGTGATGTTGAGGGGAGTGTTCTTGTAGACGGAGACGTTCGTGCCGAGGTCGCCGATGAGCTTGGCAGAAAACTCGCGCTCCTTCGCCACGGCCGTAGCAAGTTTACCGGTGTCGCTTTGGATGTTCTGTGCAAGGGATAAGGAGTTGAGCGTGTATTGACTAGGCAACACCACTATCCGCGGATCAGCAAGATGTCACCGGCCTCGCGCTATTTCTACAGGTCGTCAGTGCCAACTTGCTCGGCGAAGCGGAAACTGGCTACCCAACAGCATGCCAACGTAACGCGGGTAGGTCCAATACACCTGCTCGAGTGGGCATAGGGGCTCGAGAATCCTTCCTTGTGCACTTGCACTGCGATAACTTTCCAACAAATGGTAGCCGTCTCCTGAAACGTGACCTTCTCTGTTCTGGATCCTATTCTAGGATGACGAATGCCTGCGCCAAAAGCGCCTCCCTCGTACACTGCACTTATTCACGTGCCATCAGCGCCGCGTGGGTTGCATTAATGAACCGTGAATGAGCCCAGATTTAGTATGCCGCTCTCGACTCAGGCATTGCCAGTTTCACGGCTGAGACGTGCGGAGAGGCAATCTCCGCCGAGAGGGTCGCCGGTCCGCATCGCGTACAGCACGCAACAGTCAAGACGTCACAGAGAGATTAATGACAGAAGGGGGGGGGGGGGAAGAACGTTCTCAGTGTAGTTTGTCTTTCGACGACCTGGTTCGTAGCAACTCGAAGGACTACACCACCTCCTGCCCTGACCACGCGTCCACCCACCGCTCGCACACATGTCTTTATGCTATCATCCCGCATATGAGAAGGACATACCTTGATATGCGCCTTGATCTCCGTCCTCAACTTCTGGAGGTGCTGAACAATGGACCCGTCGACGGTGCGGCCCAAATTCGCGTGCTGGTCGGCGATCGCACGCGTCTTGTCGCGGATGCCATAGAATATATCCTACTCTAGTTGAGGTAACGTTATCACGAGCCAACAGGGGTTGCTGACGCACCTGGAGCCCGCCCTCGCCAAGGAACTGGTTGCCCGACCGGAAGGGGACCTGGATGACCCCCGCGAGCTTGGTCATCTCGCGCGCGACATTGTTCTCGATGTCAGCGATGCCCTCGAAGTAGGAGATGAGCTGCTTGACGATGGCCTTCCAGGCGGTGAAGCGTTCGATGAGGATGTCGGAGGGGCGGAGGTCGTGGGGCGCGATGTTCTTCTTGATGAGGGACTGGCTGCGGGAGACGGTGGAGCCGCGCCTGCTCGTCTGGCGGGAGAGGGACGTCGCGCGGGAGATAGAGACGGTCTCGTTCATGATGATGGGGGAGGAGAGGTGTTGGGGAGCGAGGGCGGTGGGGCTGGGAGCACTTATATATGTCACCGTCAACATGCACCCATCCTCCCCCTTGGCGCCCGCAAGCGCCTGACGTCACCATCGCATTCCCGAAGGCCGATGGCACCCTCCCCTGACCGCTACCACTGCCCTCTATCTCGTTCCAGTATCATCAGTACCAGTCCCTGGTGAGCTCAAACTAAACACTCATTTTTATCCATCTGCCTTGGCCTTGCACCGTCCGGAGAGTGTTTACACATACAGCGAAGCGCCGTGCAACTTATCATGTTGACATACATATCCAGCCCAAGCCACAGTGACCGCCCCAGCTACATACAAGTACTGCTCTGTTCAGGAAGAGAAAAACGTCTCCAGTATAGACGCCTCCTGGAAGAACCGAGTCCCGCTGCAATGCGCCATCTCATACAAGCATGGTTGACACAGCTGCCCATAGTGGCTCAAGTACGCTTGCGGCTGCACTTTTCTGCAACCGACGACAACGAACAGATCCAGCAGCTCGCCCAGGTACGCCTCCCCTTCCATCTCCGCGTCCATCTGCCGGAACACCTCCTGGCACCGCTGTGCCGCCTGGCAGCTCACTCGCCCGTGCCCATTCCTGTAGTACGCGAGCACCCGCCTGACGTCGTGCACGCACCTCGCGAGCAGCTGAGGCGTCGCCCACGCGCATTTCAGGTAATCGTCGTCAGACAGCTTCTGGAGCGTCCCGTCCTCCCGACGAACTCCGTTCCGCAGATGGAGCGGGTGCCCCGCGCAACAGAGGTAAAACGCGAAGGGCAGCATGGTTGGCTTGTCGAGCAGCCGCGCGAGGTTGATGGCTTCGATGGCGTCCGCGGGGTCGACCGTGATCCCGATGTTCTTTTGGTGGCTCTCCCAGAAGTCGTCCCAGCCGACGTTCATCAGCCTTCCCTCTGAGCACGCCTTTTCGAAGAACAACACGATGCGCTCCGACGCAGCGTCGACTGCTTCCGCGGCTTGGTACTTGTGGCCGATGCGGCAGATGGCTGCCAGCATGCGGAACGACGGCCGCGAGTCGTGGCGCAAAAGGCTGCTCAACACGGAGACAACGTCACCGACGATAGGGGATGATTGATTGTGTTAGAGAGCGGAAAGATGGCCCGTGGTAGGACGATCCTCACCTGAAGGCAGCCTGGGCTTCGCCACCAGGCGGAAAAAGTGGCGAAGCTCCGTCGCAGAGTCGTGGAGGGGTACAACCGGACAGCCATCTATGGTTTCGGCATCCTCTGGAGGCTGGGGCAGAGAGAACAGATCCTCGAAGACGGGCGAGACAGACGACAGGATGCCCTTGTAGAGCTTGAACGCCGTATCCTCGGCCACAACGACGATATTCCCGTCGTCGAACCAGAACTCCTCATCCTCTTTGGGCTGCGGTGGCGCCTCGACTGGAGCTTGATCGGTAGGCATGGGATGGATATCGATCGCGCTGCATGTCGAGGTTGGGATTAGCGCGAATGCAAGCCATTCAGCGGATAGAAGCTCACGCGCACCGATGGGTGTCTTCGCAGCGTTTTTTAGCCCTCAGGTTGATTACGAGAGGCGGTCGGGGAGGCGTCATTGTGGAGAGGGTACGATTGAGCCACCGCTTACTTGAGGTCAATAAGTAGCACCATGCTGGCCACCGTGTGCCAGTCGCGCGATCGCTGTGCTGCGGTACTATGCGGGAAATTCACCCTCTATGCGTGTGCAGTTGCAGAACCTTAGAGCCACGCGAGACCGAGGAATGCGGCCCCGGGGGGGGGAGATAAGACTGGCACTGGCACTCCCCAGCGGCACTCGAGCCAGATTGCTATATATTATATGCGCCACCGACAAACCACCGGCAGAGTGTCCTCCGCGATGGCGTCATTCCCTCACGTTCTGAATTAACCACCTCGCCAGACCACGTCCGCAGCAGCCTGCGAGAAGGAAGACCCGCAGCCCAAATGGAAGGACACCCCCTCGGCGACCCTCCACACTCCGCACACTCAGCAAAACACCTTCACCGGGCTCTTGGGCCTCAGCCCAAACTGCACGGTACACCAATTTCGGCACGCGTCCATCAGCCGACATCGGACCGTTAACGGTGACCTCAGCTACCGGGCGCGCTGCATGTCCACTCTCGGCCCTGGTGCGGGCAGGCAGGCAACGCGAACTTCCGCGCCATCGCGCCAGGTGCAGGTGTATCACTTCCCCCCCCCCCCCCATGGCCAGCTGCGGCACAACGCCCCTGCCCTAGCTCAGGGACCGCGTGTGCCTACTGTATCGCAAACAGTCCTCGTCCAGTCCGCGAGCCGCTCGATCGCCCCCTCGCCCCGCGGTCGCGCCACGCGCCGCCGCATACTAGCAACGACGCGTCCGCCGCACGTGTACCTACCCGTGTAGTACAGGAGGGGCGCGACGCGGAAGGGAGGGGGAGGGGGAGGGGGGCATGTCCCGAATCGCTGGCGGCCCCGATGTCCGTCGCGCCTCCGGCGGTCATGGACACGGCGAGCTCCAACCCCACCTCGAGCACGGCGCACACGTTGCTCTTGGCTTTGCGCATTGCGTTTGTGGTCGGGTTTCGGATCTACTGCGATCGAGGAAAAGCAGGGCTGCCGGCTGGCTGCTTGCGGCATTCACCTGGTGTTTGTGTGCAATGTTGATGACGACCGGGAGCTGGATTAGGGGAGTTTGCGTTTCATGAGGAGCAGCCTGTGCGGGAGGCAGTGGGAATGAGAGAGAGAGAGGGTGAGGGATTGGGGCCAGCGAGAAGGGCAAAGGTATGGAGCGCTGTGACGATGCACCTGAGGGATTCGCTCGTGAGCCGCACTCTGATAGATCCAGAAAGGAGTATCACCAGACCCGATATGATTGCGCTGCCATTTTCATACCAGATTTCACTGTCTTCCTTCACCTCTGGGGATAATATGTAGTTGAGGAATGATTTGAGGGTGGGGGTTGGCATCCCAAAGGCAGAGGCGGAGGTTGACGTGATCGTGCAAATGCGATCCATAGCTGAACCACATATACGAGGGGGCCGCCGCACAAAGCTAGGACCGGACAAAGGGCGTGATCTTAGTGGAAGCTTAGAACGAGGAAGAGTACTATCGTCTACCTTGTTAAACTTGTTGCTGATCTCCACGTGCCCATCGTGTTTGAGTCTTGTAGTAGTGTACATACCGTATTTGTAGTTGTAGAGCTTTCCTGAGGCAAAAAGACATGTCGCGCAACCAAGAACATGCAGCCCCGAGCTCGAGGAAGTGGTTCAAAGAGAGAACTTCAACCAAAAGCATGATGTTGTTTGCATGTGTTTGCTTTCGGTGGCAAACTAGCCAACAAATATTTCAAGTTAAGCACAAATGTTTCAAGTTGAGCTCGAGGTTCTTTACTTGAAGTCTTTTCGTCGTCCGATGAAGCTTCTCGAGCTAGCTCAAACTTGTCTATGTCTATTGAAACCAACGATACATGCTCACTTCACCTTCGGCCACCGTCTATTCAAATTTCGAGTCGCCTTCATCTCGCGCAGCCGTCCGCCGAGTTACCTACAGCCTATAGCGGTGGACACGGCGGGTCGACCGCAATCTGTAGGTAACTGGAATTTGTCTCCATATGGAACGACACCGCCGAAAATGTCTTGAAACAGAAGTAAAACAACAATCAATGACAAACGCAGGCCGAAAGCAAGCTCCCCATGGCCAGTACTCACTTCCCGGAAGGTCTGCTCCATCCGCAAGAGGCACTTCTGGCACAGCGCCTGAGCGTACTCGGCATACGCGCTCGGGATCGAGCTCCTCCACTGAAACCAAACGAAGCCATCCATCAACGGGCCCGAGAACGGCTCCTTCAAGTGCCTGTTTTCCATCGTCACGAGGACCCTCCTGCAGACATGGTGAGTGCCCCCGACGGGCGTCGCCCGCGCGCACTCGTGCATCACTGCCCCGCCCAGCGTGTGCAGCGTGTGCGCCAGCGCAGGAGTCGCCTGGACGCACCCCAGGTAATCGCTGTCCGAGAGCCTCATGGCCGTCCCGTCGGCCCCCTTGACGCCGTTCCGCAGCTCGAGAGGCTTCGCGTAGGCGCAGCAGAGCAGGAGCGCAAGGGGCAGCATGTCGTCGTATCCCAGCAGGCGGGCGATGCTGACGGCCTCGACGCCCGGGTCGCGCCGGTCATGGGAACCAGATTCCCGCACTCGTGTTGCTTCTGGTTCCAAAAGCTCGCCCACGTATGGTGCGTCGTGCTTTGTGCGTGCAGCTCCGCGATTACGTCGGGGCTGAAGAAGGCGCGGAGACGGCTTGCAGCGGCCTGCAGGACTTGCTCTGCCTGGTACTTGTGCGCGATCCTGATGGTCCCCGCCAGATAGGAGAAGGGGACCTCGATGCTGCGGTCCAGCAGCCTGCGTAGTATGTGCCCTGCTCGTCACACACGAACATGGAATTTCACGGCATGGAGACGTACTCGACAAAACTGGTGGTGATGATGTAGAGGAAGTAGCGAAGGTCTCTCGGCGAGTCGATGAGGCGAACGGCCGGGCATCCATCAACGGTATACGGTTCCCCCAGGTCGTCATCAGGCTTGGCCAGGGTGAACATGTCCTTGAAGACGGGGGACACGGACGTCAGGACCCCCTTGTACAGCTTGAACGCGGTGCTCCCGGCGATGAGCACGATGTTGCCGTCCTCATACCAGACAGTCTTGTCCTGAGTGAACGCGTCGGTTTTACGGTTGGACTGCGACATTGCGAAGTATGGCGATGGATGCGGGTCTACCGAAATGTGCTGCAGATAGAGCTCAGTAGAGGCAACCTTTGGACTTAGACGAAGGTTAATGAACGGATAGCGTCCTACTAGCAGTTTTGTTGGGCGTACAAAGTTAATTCCACGGATTCGAGCACACCTCACCCGCCGTGTGTCGTCGCAGTGGAAGGTTACGATAAGCGGGAGGGAAATCTGAAGGAGGCGTCTGCGGCCGGACTAGTTACTGGCAGTACTTGTTAAGTGGGACCCGGAACGTGTGCTGCGGTAGTGGCACATGAGCGATAAGGCTTCTCAAACTTCGAGCTCAGCCCCAGGAGCTCAGAAAAGCCATTGACATTGACACATTTGTGCGTCCCGAACCCTCGAACCCTCAGTCGGACCAACCAATAGCAAAAGCGACCAGAGCGTAAGCTTCTCTGCGCAACCCCCGAGGCGTACATCGACTTCTTGTAAGGGGCCGCCCGAACAAGTCCATATGTAAGGTTTCCTACCCACCCACTGATGCCCAGAGCAGGTTGTCATCCAAGTCAGCGCGATCGTCCCAGCTGATGGCGAGAGGCGCGAGCATTGCTAACTCGAGCGTGGGGGAGTCCGGCGTCTTCGAGCTCTCGCGCGTCTGTGAACACGGTTCGTCAGCCCCGAAGGGGCTCGAGGCGGAGGCGGGCGACACGGGACGCTGCGATGATGTTTCCGACTCGGGGGAGGACGTTGGAGGCGACCGCCCGCTGGACACAGAAGATACCAAGGCGTCAGGTCCAGGCGTCGTCTCTGCGTCAGTCGGGGAACCTGACGGCGCCTCGGACTCGGACTCGGACTCGGCAGAAGGAGTGCGCGCCCCGAGCTCTCTGGGGGCGGAATTGTGGTTTGAAGCATTCCCTGTGCCAGAGATTCCCCCACGGAAGAGGAGAGGATAAGAACAGGAAGACATGACTTGACTGGTACGCTGGACGAACCTTCGACCGACTCCTCGTCCTTGTCCTTTTCCTCGCCCTTGTCATCATTCTCGTCCTCGTGGAAGAAGTACCGCTCGAGGTTGGCCGCCTGCTCGCCGCACAGCGTCTCGCTGCTCTCGACCAAGCGCTGCGCACACTCCCGACAAACCAGGGTCCGGGCGGCGCCCTCGGGAGCGCACAGCGCCTCATAAGGAAGACTCTTGAACGTCAGAGAAGAGAGGAGGTCGCGCAGGTCCGGGCGGTACGGCCCGGGCCTCCTCATGTGTGCCAGGTACGCGTCGCGGATCCTGCGCACGCCGTGCTTGCCCTCGCACGGGAACGCGCTGCGGTGCGCCCCGAGGCACTCCCACTCGTCCGCATGGGCAAACGTCTTCGCGAAGTTGTCGCGGTTGGCAATGTGGAGCCACGGGAGGGCGCGCATGCACCGGCCGAAGTCGTCCTCGGACAACTGCTCGACGACGCCGTCCGAGCGCGCGACGCCGCTGCGGAGCTGTGCTGGGTGCAGGAGGCAGCACGCGTACAGCGCGAGCGGGGACCGGAAGGGAACGAGGAGGAGGCGGGAGAGGTTGAGGGCCTCGATGGCGTGCTCGACGTCGACCGTGATGCCGCACTCCGTGCCCCACCACACCCAGTTGTCCTGGAAGCTCTTGGAGTGCTCGACAAATGTCCGAGGCGCGTCCGACTCGAAAAAGTGCCTGATCCGGGTCAGGGCTGCATACCGGGTGTGGTATGCGCCGAGCTTGTGTGCAGTGCGGGCGAGAGCTGCCAGCCATGAGAACGATATGCAGCCTTGGAGGTTGGGAGAGTTCCTGGGAACCGCCGTGAATTAGTGTCGCAAGGCTGTGAGAGCCAACTGACCGTCTGTAGGCGAGCCAGGTGATCTTCCTGTGGGGACGTATTAGCCGTCTGCCGGTAAATATCGTCATCAGGACGTACTCGTTGCCCATGGGGTCAGTCACAACTTCGAGGAAGGGCTCTAAGCTAGAGCTGGGGAGATCCAGGTGTACGATCAGGCAGCCGAAGGGCGACTCTTTGTCTGCGACCTGGCTGGCTTTTGCGATGAGATGCTGGAGTCGGCGAGAAGCGCTTTCGAGACAGTCCCTCCGGACTCGGTAGGCGATGCGATCGGTGGTGACGAGCGCGACGTGGATGTCGTCGAACCAAAACTTGTAATTGATCGTGGGAGGAGTGGACTTTGGCTGGGGTGTCCTCACGCCACGGCTGGAAGTGGTTAGAGAAGGTGAAGCTGGATAACTATATGTTCGAGCAGACATATCACCAGTTGAAAGGCGGGGCGGACTGGGGGGGCAGACAGTATGAGGCATAGATACAAGCATCGACGACTCACAGGTTTATATGATTTACGTGGGAATGAGACGGGCCTCCACTGTATTAGGTTCAAGTCTAGACGATTCTACCGCACTCGCGGTTTGCACGGGGACCATTTCAACGAGCATGGTGGCCGAGCTTCGCCAGTGAACTTTAGTTTATGCAATTCAAGGGAGCAAAAATGACCCAGTCAGGTCCCTCCCAAGGTTTTTCGTTCGGATATCCAGTACATTTGTGGTGTGATGGAATATTGCGATGTGGAGAGGAAAGTAAGTGGGATTGAGATGGAGGTTGAAAGAGTGTCGTGGACTGGACGCCACGCGCAAGACCCCCGCCGCGTGTCGGCATATGCCGAGACTCACGTGCCTGGAGGAGAAGATATGCTTCGCCGAAAAAGGAAACGACACGTCTAAGGTCCCTGCGTCCGGAAAATCGGCCTCAACAGCTTGCGCACTCCCTCCTCAGTCTCCTCCTCCTCCTCTCCTCCAGCTCTCGGTTTTATCCCCCCGTCTCCGGCCTCTCTCCTTCCCTCTTCGTCCTTGTTCTTGATCTCCACCTCGGCCCCGGACTTGCACACACTCCGCACACGAGCAACATGAACCCCGCCGTCCAGAACCTCGTCATCTCCCTTGGCGCCATGCAATGTCCGTCCGCCCGCTGTCCCCCGTTTTGTTTGTTTTGTTTGTCGCCGCTGACCTGTCTCTCCTTCCCTCACCGCGCGCCCTGTGCTGTGCCTCCGACTGCGGTCCGACCTGCATCCTCAACTGCTGCGAACACACCCGTATTGACACCCACGCGGACGCCGGACGGACGGGCATGCAGTGGCCAAGAAGGTGCCGTTCGACGACCCGCAGGTGCTAACGTACGTCCGCATCGCGTACGTCGCAACCCAGGTCATCGTCCTCGGCGTGTACTACTATGTCGGCCAGCAGGTGCGTCCCCACTTGCATTTTGTCAATCCGAGCGGAGAGGACGGGGGTGCTCACGCGAGTGCTGGCAGATCAAGAAGAAGAACGACCAGACGGTGCTTAAGTATGGTGCGTTCCCGTGTCTTTTCGCTAGTGGCAGACGTGTCAGGATTCGCTGAACGGGTGACGTTTTGGGGGGGGGGG
>JAKLMY010000204.1:3924-34564 GCA_022814645.1 Ganoderma meredithae | reverse complement strand
CCCCCCCCCCCCCCCCCCCCCGCGCCGGGGCCCCCGCAGTCGAGCCTAGTCCGATGGTACGTGGCACATGTCATATATGTCCTGCTGCGCGCGCGAACGAAAGCTGACTGACCTCGTCGTCCGCTTGACGCTGGCATGCACAGGGCGCGGAAGGTGGCAAGCTCGTCACGACGACAGTGCGAGATTACGACCTACAGGAGACGTCGAAGCTCATGCGCGCGGTGTACTTCGGTCTCGCCATGATGTCCTTCATGCACCTCTACATGAAGTACGTCGTCTATTCCTCTCTTTCTGGAACGTCTCCCTCCACCCTCCTTTCCCCCTCTGCACTCGCATCGTACCATTTTCTCGTCAACGCCCCGGGTCTTACGCTCTCCGCCTGCCACAGGTATACCCAGCCACTGTTCATCCAGGCGCTCATGGGCCTCAAGACACTCTACGACGCAAAGCCAGTCGCGATCCACGTCTTCGGCAAGCCCGCAGAGGGCGACCTCAAGCGGCCCTTCAAGCAGGGCGGCATGTTCGGCGCCGCGGCGGACCCCCAGACGGACAAGGCCGCGATCGACGAGGCCGAGAAGAAGGTCGGCAAGAAGGAGGACTGATCACGAGCGCAGGGCGCCGCGGCGGCGTCGCCCGACGACATGCTCTCGGGGCGCATGGGCGGGGTGTTAGACGCTGTGCGCATATATGTATCGTAGGATCTGTATGTGCGTTATCGTTGTGGGTGGTGGGTCCCCGGCCATAAAACTATCCTTGGTTAATCTCTCCGTGTCCTCTGCGTCCGAGGCTCCGTTTCGCAAGGCCATGAGATCGCCCTCTCAACGGTGTGGACGACTCACACGACCGTATCGTACAGTTCCGCGCTCTACCTTGCTCCTTTACCTTCCTTCGCATCCCTTCCCCGACCTCGAAGTCGTACACAAATATTCCTGTCAAAAGGCCCCAACGTCCTCGCCGACCCCTCCCGCCGGCCCGCTCTCGAACTGCCGCCCCCGCGCGTCCGCGTACGCCGACGCGCCCAGCTCCCTCCTCCCTGTCCCTGTCCCTGTCCCAGTCTCCTCCGCCGACTCGGGGCCCGGGTGGCGTCCGTACGGGCTGCGCGCGTCGAAGTCGCGCTGGGCGGCGTGCGCAAAGTCCTCGCGCGCCCACGCATCGCCGCCCTGCTGCGCGTCCTGCAGCTCGGACGACAGCGGCCCGCCGTCGGGCGACTGGTCGATGAGGCTCGGGCCTGCCGATGGGTCGGGCTCCGAGGCAGTGTCCTCTGTGTGTCTCTTGTCGGCCTGGGGCTTGTCGGCGTGCCGCTGGTTGGACAGGGAGAAGGCGTCTGGGGCGCCGTACCCGCCTTCGGAGGTCGCTGGCGGCGCGGTGGGAGGGAGAAGATGAGGTCGAGAGGCCGGAAAGGCGGCGGCGCGGTTGTGGGGATGGGAGACTCACTGTCGCCTTCTGGAGGGAAGTTGCGGGTCTCGTAGTCGTCCTGCATCTGGAGGTCGTGTGCGAGGGAGCCGTCGTTCACGTTCATGGTGCTGGGTGGCGGCGGGATGCCGGTGGCGGCCACTCAGTATTCAGCGACTAGACTGGAAGGAGGGAGTGGACGTACGGTGACTGAGTAGTAGCCTGAGAGGGGTGCTGGCTTGGACGATGGTTATTTGCAAGGGTGCAGCTCGTAGGCAGGCCTCATCTCGTCGAACTTGGTTGGCTTCTATAAGTAAAGTACGATAGGCGAGTTGGGGAACAGGGATGACGTCGATGGACATGGGGAGGCCCCTTGATGACGCAGGGGACCTGTCTCCGCTCCGCGTTCATTTTGCCTGGGGCCCAAAGCTCACCCAACACTCACGAAGGTGCGACTTGCATCCTGTTCTCACAATATGTATGTGGGTGGGGAACTTGCTCACCGTACACAACACCAGCCTGAGTGGCCCAAAATTTGAAAAACGGTACGTACTCTCCGAGTGTACGTGAGACTGACTGACTGACTGCGACGTTGTACTTAATCGCTTCAGCGAGGTCCCGAGTCCGATACCGATCCGATTGCACTAGGGAAGATAAGTAGTAATCCAAAGCCACGCTGCCGCAGACTGTCCGGTGACCGATCGGCCAGGTTTTTGCCTCTGAAGAAGTCGGTTGACCCGCAGTGGATGGCGCTGGCGGTTTTTGAGAGCTGAGCAGGACTGGGTGGGACAAGGGTGGGACGCCAAGCTTCCCCAAACCGCGTTCAGTGTCGCTGCCACAGAGCTGCGATCGCGGCGTCTGGCCGTCTAAACCGTCGGTCATCTCGTACTTTGTGGCGTAACCGCTCTGACACTGCTTGCCGATCTGTTCCGGCGGGCCCACAACATGCGCATCGCCACCGTCTTGCCCCACGCTAGAAGTCCCGATTCCATCCCTCGAGAGCGAGGTGCATTGCTTCAAGGTTATGCCGCAGCGATTTCATTCAACATTTCTCGCTGCTTCTGTTCCGGCCTTCTGCCTAGTTGCACGTTTTGTGCCTTCTCGGAAGACATCTTTGGACACACTCTAACACGATGATCGCGTTCACCCTTCGCCTTCGTCGCTCCAAACTGAAACGATCATAATTTTGGCCGCGACAAATCCGACAGGCCACAGGGAGGCGATTGACGGCACTTATCCTACCCACACAGCCTCGAGAGCTGCGTGCAACGACTTCACGGCCTACCACTCCGCTCTGTGCGACCGTCTCCGTCTTTGTGCCGGACTCAAGCGAAATTGGATGTGTTTTCTCCTTGGCTTCGTCGTCGTCTTCTCAGGCTCTTGCTGCGTGTAGCAGGCCTCAAATTCTGGGCAGAAGTATATGTATAGCTCTCACCCGATGGCTGGAGGCAACCCAGCGACACTACCACTTCTGCTTTACAAGAACGAGAACCATGGCCACCCCTACGCGAACGTGAGCCCAAGCCCCCCTCACTCCCTCCCTCCGTCAGTGACGGCATTTACAAGCAGACCTTGCAGAACCACCAGTCTAGAGCATCCTACTCCCCGATCCCCAGCGGTCAAAGGCACCTACAGATACCCGCCCCATTCCAGCTCGGACCCCTCCGTGGTAGTGGCTTTCTCCAATCCGCAGCCGCCCGACGGCATCTTCGTCACCCTCCAGGACGACAGCAGCAGCCCCGAAGAGAAATGCGTCGTCGCCCCCGAGGACCGCGGGCTGATGCGCACCCCCGACCCGACGCCGTCCGAGCAGTTTCTGCTCACGCACAAGGCGCGCGAGTGCAACTGGGCTCGAATCCTCGACTGGCGGCGGTACAAGAACCCCCGTGTGTTTTGTGCGTCGCTTCTTGCGCCCCCCCCCCCCCGCTCGCCCCCCCGTGCCGTGCTTTTGCTCATACTCAGGCGGCCTTGTCCTTGTGTCGGCGTCGGACTGGCCGACGGATTTTAGGGCCACTCGCGGTGACGGCGACGCTGGTGCTCATCCTCATCCTCTTCATCGCCTTCAAGCAGCCGCTCGTGGACAAGATGCGGCCGTTTGCAGACTGGATGTACGAGTGAGTGCTTGTCCGGACCCGTCGCCTACCGTGTCTAACAACGTCGACCTGCGTCTGTTTGCTATTTTTTCCCTAGCACGCCAGGAGGGTGGTCAATCCCTATCGCCCTCCTCATCGCGATGTCCTTCCCGCCGGTAAGAAGCGTCCCCCCCCCTCCCTCCCTCTCCTCAAAGCGTGCATGCCTATGATCCTAACAAGGCCGTCTCCTCCCTCCTACCTCAGCTCTTCGGCCATGAGATCGTCGCCATCCTCTGTGGGGTCGTCTGGGGCGTCTGGCTCGGCTTCGCCATCGTCGCCGCGGGCACCGCCCTCGGCGAGCTCGCCAACTTTTGGTGCGTCTCAGCCCCCTCCTCCCCCTCCCCCTTTCCCTCCTGCGCACGGAAACACGGAAACCTGCGTACTGACAGCTGTCCACACGGCGCACGACACCACGACAGCGTGTACAGGTGGTGGTGCGGCGCGCGGGGCCGGAAGCTCGAGGAGAGCAAGCTCAACTGGGCGCTGCTCGCCGAGGTCGTCCGGCGGGGCGGGCTCAAGATGCCCGTCCTCATGCGCCTCACGTACATCCCCAGCCACTGTGCGTCTTCTCTAAAACCCGCGCCGGTCGGTGCTGGCTCTGCGACCTGGGCGCTGACGCGCCCTCCTGGTGACTGTGATTGCGATTGTGATTCGTATCCGTACTGTGGCCCCGGACAGTCCTGACGGCGGTGTTCTCGACGTGCGGGATGAACTTCTGGATCTTCACTGCCTCGGCCGTGCTCTCGCTCCCGAAGCAGCTCGCCATCGTCTTCGTCGGCGTGTCGGGTGCCAACGGTGAGTGCGCCATCGAGCCCTATCCCCTTCCCTCCCGCCCCAGGTGGTTTGCATGTCTCTTCTCGTTCTGGCCTGCTGACGGCTCGGCGGCCCCTCGGTGTAGGCGAGGACCTGCCGACCACGACGAAGGCGGTCAAGTTCTCGGTGATCGGCGCGACGGTCCTCCTCACGATCGTCGCGATGTGGTACATCTACAGCAGGATGGACGAGGTGAAGGGGCAGGTCATCTACGCGCGCCGGAAGCGCAGGTGAGTCCTGAGCACACGCAATTTGTCGCGGAGCGATCTCTGATCTGCCACGGTGCAGACAGGCGAAGCTCCTCGCCGCGGCAGGATATCCGCCCGGGCTCGCCTACATCTCGGACGATCAAGTAGAAGCAGGACTCGGAGAGGCGGCCCTGGCGGCAGGCGGGGAGGATATGGCGCAAACGTCGCTCGCGGACTCGGAGGTCGAGCTCGAGAGCCAGAAAGCTCAAGTCTGGGTCGGCGTCCGAGAGGCCGCGCGCGGTGAGTGGACCTTGGGGTTTTCCTTTCTCTTCGGCGTCGCACCTCCTACAGAATATTCGCAGAGCTGGAGCTGACCAAGCCTTTTTAGCCTCCAGCAGCTGCCGCTCTGAGCACGATGGCTCGCGCACGCGGATGAGAGCATCGTCAAGACCACGGGTCCCCTGCGAGGGAGGGCTGAAGGACCGACGGCTCTCTGGCGCCGCAGTCATCAACGAACAGGAAAGATGTGTGTAACGGCTCCTCGCACGGTCTGCCATCTGCGACTGTCGCTGCAAGCCTCTGCCAGTGACCTAGGCGGTCAGGCGGTCGTGTTGTATGTAGGGTATCGTTGCGTGGTCGATCTATCCCATGTTCCCATGCTTTTTACGTGTTAACGTTGACTGCAGAGACCTTCGAAGCACACTGTGCATCGGTGAGGACTGAGAGAGAAGGTTCAATACGCCGCATCGCCGCTTGTGGTACGTCCGTCGGTGCTCCGGCCCCGGCCCCGGCGATCCGGAGACACCCCACATACTTCAACTTGGCGCGTTCAATGTGGGACCCACCCCCCTCCTGGACCTCTTCAATCCCCATTAATATTCCCCTCGCTTCGACCTTCCTGTCTCCTATCATCCCTCCGAATGTTGAACTCAACCCAGATACATAAGCTCTCCGGTCCGAACTCTGGGAGGCCCGTCTGGACGCGTGGTGAGGAACTGCTGACCATCCCGTCGTTCACTATTCGACGAGTACGTATGCAAGGATGCCGAGTCCTTTATTGTCGGGCCTCTCGATCAGGTAATGTTGCCGGCCGCCGTCTCACGCACGCACGGACAAGCCTTCTCGCTTTCTTGGCGTCACATCGCTGATTGGTTTATGTTTGCCAGTGCATGCGCTGTTCCAGTTCCTCGGAATTTCTGAAAGCCCAAACCCCAGGAGTCATAACCATCCGCGTCGCTTTCTGCCTCCCAGTCCGAGCACCACCAGGCTCGCCGGGCACTGCAATTCTTAGGGACGCGATAGGCCAGCCGGAATCGGCGTGGAAGCGATCTGCGTATGCCGTGACAGCATCTGACGCGGTTCTTCCCGTGGTAGACTACGGAGTTGCATATCGTGTGTCCCAGGAAGAGCTGCTCGACACACCTCCATTACGCTGACGGGCTCGGCGGGGCCGACTCGGCGCGCGTGCCCCGAGAGCTGCTCGCAGCTTCTGGCATTTGCGCCACAAAGGACAACGAGCCGTTGGTGTGGGCGTACCGGCGACCTGCTCTGGGCATAAAACGCCGTAAGGACAATGCCCATCAGCCCACGACCACAGCGACGCAGGATGTGAATTGTCGAAACACACCTTCCGGCAGGCCAGCGCTGGATAGCTCTGAGCCCCAGGGCTCGTAGTGGGAACTTGGAGGGTGAGAAGGCGGTTGCAAGTCACCGGCCTTAGCCTCGAGCCCTAGCGCTCGACTGTGCCTGCAGCCACGCTCACTTTCGAGCAGGCATATGGGTATGCTCTTCCACGAGAACGCCCCCGCACGCGCACGACAGGCTCCCTGCCTAGATTGACATGATCTATGGTGACAGGGAAGCCAAGGAGAAGCAGGAAGGTAATACGTATAAGCTGCGGCGGGGACGGAGTGCGCGGGTAGGGTGGCTCCGGGCTTGTTATTTTGAACTGCTTCTTTCTGCCCCGCGCTGATATATCTCAGGTCCCCAGTCTCCAGCCTCGATTCCCCGCCGGCCGCCTGACCGTGACCCCGTCTCTGCCTTTCCGCCGCGTTCTCCCCGGCGCGTAGGGCCCACGCTCCCTTTCACGAACGACGTTGGAGGATCTTCACAAACATGAGGTGCGCAGTCACAAGCACTTCAAATCTCGTTCACTGTTCAGCCACCCTCCGAGTCTTAGCTTATCGATATCTCATCCTGGTACGCAAATAGTACGAGTGGCGATCATACCCGCCGGTCCTTGGACATCCTTCCCGCATATACCGTCACCGAAGAACCTGAACCGCAATTGTACCCATCTACCGATCGGCGCGATCTCGCGCGCACACCCAGTCCTACCCCGTCGGAGGAATATGCGCTCACGCACAAGACCCGCGAGTGCGACCTGAAGCGGATGTTCGACTTCAAGAACAACCCGCGGCAGATATGTGCGTCCCGCGTCGCTTCTCTCAATTTGCGTCCAGCCAAAGTAGGATGTTCTGTATCGCACGCGCACAGGGACGGTGGCGATCGGCGTCGTGCTGGTCATCCTCTTGATCCTCTTCCTCGTGTTCCAGCAACGCATAGAGAACTTCCTGCGCCCGTTCGCGGACTGGATGCACGAGTAAGCAGCTTTCTCTTCGACCGGTCACATTTCACCGTACATATATATGTACGTGCATTTTTCTGATTTTGATCTTCTGTGTCTTACAGCACGCCGGGGGGCTGGCTCATCCCGATCGCGCTCATGTTCGTCCTGTCATTTCCTCCCGTAAGCACAACACTAGTGTCGATCTCATACCATACAAGAAGGCAGTTCACTCACCTCGTCCTGAATCTCGGACCCCTGACAACAGCTCTTCGGGCACGAGATCGTCGCCGTCCTGTGCGGCGACGTCTGGGGCGTGTGGATCGGATTCGGGATCGTGGCGGCGGGGACCTTCCTCGGCGAGCTCGGGGGCTACATGTGCGTGTGCGCCATGTTCTCTGACTGCATGTTCCTCTATCGGGCGCGGCGCAGTCGCTGACGCGCCCTTTTGCCCCGTCTTCCGCCTTCGGATGTGAACGCTGCACTCGAAATTGAAGCGCGTTCAAGTACATGTGCAGGGCGCGCATGAAGAAGATGGAGGAGACGAAGATCAAGTACGCGCTGCTCGTCGAGGTCGTGCGCCGCGGCGGGTTCAGGATCCCGATTGTCATGCGCTTCAGCTCCATCCCGGGACATCGTGCGTTCCTTCCCCCTCCCCCCCCCCGTTCCTCCTCTACATTGCTTGTTAAAAATGCGGGATGCATGCGCATGGACGCTGACGTGGAATCTGGACGTTGGGACAGTGCTGACGGCGATATTCTCGTCGCTCGGGATGTCCATATGGACGTTCCTCGCGTCGGCCCTCATCGGCCTCCCGAAACAGCTCTCAGTCGTGTACATTGGGGTCTCGCAGGGGAGCAATCGTGGGTTTCTGTCCTGTCCTGACCCCCGCCTCTTGCAACGCATTACGCTGACATGACACTACCCCGGGCCCTGGGCGCCGCGACCCCATTTGAATTCGGGTGCCGTGTGCTGCAGCGACCTTGAAGGAGGCGAGGATCATCAAAGCCATCGTGATCACCATCACGGTCATCGTCACGAACGCCACCATGTTCTACATCTACAAGAAGATGGACGGCATCAAGGAGGAGGTCATATACGAGCGCCGGAAGGCACGGTGCGTTCGACAGCCCCGCCCTGTTCTATTGCCCGGCAGGGGCCTTCGCTGATCGTGGCTACGCCTCGTCTCCGTCAGGCATGCGAAGATGCTCGCCGCCGCGAGGGATCCCGCGCCAGACGGGGACTCGGAGGCGGGGGACGCGACGCCCAAGGATATCGACGTCCGAGTGGACGACGCAAACTTGGAATGCGGACCCGACGTCGCTGGATCAGAGCCTCCGGCAGCGGAGAACATACCCATGAGCACCATCGCGCCGGCCGCCGCCAGCACACTTGCGGTACCCGGCCCACTGCATCGAGGCGAGACACTGAACGCGGCCGGCGCCCCCAGAGACGTGATGGACACTGCACTGTACAGTTCAGGACGGCTGTAGCAACTCGGAGCTGCTGATGTCCCGGGGCCCGCCGGGTGTGCGGCATTGGCAGGAAGAGACGTCGGATGGGAGGGCGCAGTAGAGACAGGGTGCAGGATCGAGCAGATGAGGTTGACCACCGTGACATGGAGGTCCAATACTACCTCAGCGCTGGAATCTCCATCCATTCCCCTGACTCTCGGGAGCACCACGAAGAATCCGAGCTTGTCGACGGGGCCGTAGATTACGATGAGACGAGACAGGTAACAGAAATTGAATGCTGGACGTGTGAGTGCTAAGTACTATCCACTGTCAGTGTAGTGGCCCGGATGTCGTCCGTGGGAGATCGGGAGATTGGGTCAGCTCGGGTGAGTCCTTGACATAGGACTGGTGACCGGTGACCAGTGACCTCCGCTCTGAGCGCTCCGGGGTTGTTCGGCGTGGGCGACACAGGCCATGACCCCGGACACCGGTAAGCCGGTCAGCGCTCGGTCCCGTGCACCAGGATTGGCCTCCCACGTCTGAAGCCTGCATTTGTATTGTAGTGATGCAACTGTCCTTTAGACTGTTTTGAAAGCTTTGTGCGTCAATGCTCAGGGGAAAATTCGAAGCCTGCACGCCAGAGCCGTAGGTGCTAGGCAGATTCGAGATAGCAAGCAGCGTTTCTAGCCATCGTCCTTCTCAGCCAGTCTCCACTACAGCTGTATCTAGCTGGTCCTTATAGAGTCACTTGTGGATCCTAATAACACTCCTCTGTGTGCAAAATGGGTAATGCGTGTTGTTGCATCTTGGATGACATGATTAGTTTCCCTCGTCCCCCCGCCATAATCGGATAACGACTGTATATATATTGAGATCAATTGGAATGGCTGGAAAGACGCATATCGAATACCTAAGGAACTGTGCCCTTGTAGTGATCTAAATCTAACACGCAAGGTGGATTCTGCCCACATCCAACTTGCTGTCTATGAAATACCAGGGGTATTGGAGGAATAGTCGCAGACGGCAATGGAAGTGGCACAGAAAAGCCCCATCAGGGACCCCAGCCACCGAGTTCGCCGCCAGATGTCGAAAATCTCCGGAGTGGGCACCTCCTGCCTCCAGTTTACCTCCAGTTTACCTCCAACCGTCTTCATGGCCTCGCCGCTCGCTCAGCCTCGCTGCGCATACTACAACTCGGATCCCCCTATCCCTGCTTTCCAACGGGAATCTACGGAGCTTTTGCGAATCTCGGCCCAACTTCCTCAGGTCTTAAGTACGGAGACCTAGACGACGCGCCAAAGCGGGCCAAACTCTTCCCAGCCTCGAGGCTCACGATTGCGCATGGCTAATCCTACCGCGCTTGTGGCAGACTGGAGGAGCGTTGGTACGTTTGTTTTCAGTTTCACGGCCCCACGGCCAAACCCTGGCAGTTGAAGCGTTCCGCGTGACCGTTTCGTATACACCTGGCACCCTAGGTCCGTTGCCCGAACCTTCTCAACCTGTCGTGGTTATGACCTGGTCTCCTGCTCCTTCTCTCGCGCACGATACTCTGTTCTACTTGGACGCCCGACGTCGTGGTTATCGGCCGCTCACGGCTGTGGTCGCACAGCCATCCTCTTCTCGTCCTCAGCACCGCCGCACCTCGCGATTCTGCTTCTGCCCGGGTACGTTGAGGTCAAGCTTCTATTAATATGAGTGGAAGTATCTTTTTATTTTTATAACCGTCGTCTGCGCGTACAGCCTCCGACTCCTGTGGTCTTCTGTGGTCTTCCTGTGGTTGATCGGCTGAGCGAGCAGTGGATGTCCCCACCTCCACTGCCAGCCCCACGAAGCCACGATAATATTGTCCCTCGAGAACTTGCGACACATGCTCATTACGTTGCGCAGGGATAGCTCGGACTGTGGCCTCCCTTCTCTTAGACTGTGCTTGTGACGTGTGGGGTGCGAAGGGTCGCGAGTGAGGTGCGGGCCTGGTATACTACCTGGAAGCGACATGTCGTCTAGAGGCGCAGGCGCTAGGGGGTCGTGCCTAGACACTGAGTACTGAGTACTGAGGTAGCACTGAGGCCTGAGGCCCGGAACTAGATACGGGCATCCCCAGTCTCGCGCAGCGGAATTTGCGTCCAGGAACGCCGTTAGACTTCGTACACACACAACCCACATACAACGAGGGGGTCTGCGGGACGATCGCGAGGCGGATGCAAGTCTGCGGAGCGCCGGCGCTAGAGGCCTCGGTCCGAGCTCTGTCGCGGATGCGTTGACCTTCGTGCGCACTTGCATACTGATTGGCCCCGTCATCCGGACGGGTTTTCTTCCTAGGTACTCCCCTGTATACATATAGCCCCCAGGGCCCGACCTCGAGTCTGCCATCCCGATTCTGTCTCTCTTTTTCTCCATGTTCGCTCTTGCGGCCCTCCTGCGATCGAGGGGAAGTTCAAGTTCACGTTCACGAGAAGCTGGTATGAGGTGAGCTAGCGCTTTTCTGCTTCTCCTTCCTCCTTTCTGACCACCGTGCATGCAACGCAGTTCTCGCCCGAATCCCTACAGGGCCCCTAATAGTGTCCCCCCTTCGCACGCCGCCACCCGCGGCGGGCCCAACTATCCGCCGCCCAATGGCTCCATTCCCATCGCCGCCCCCGTCCCCCGAGCGCAAAGCGAAGGCGCACATGGTTTTTCCCGGAATGCGAAGGGCCGCGACGGCGCGCAGGTGGACGTGCGCCAGCTGATGCTCATGCGCACCCCGAGCCCGACGCCGTCAGAGCAGTACGCGCTGACGCACAAGAGCCGCTCGTGCGACCTCAAGAAGATGTTCGACTTCAGGGGGAACCCCCGGCAGATCCGTGCGTCCCGTCCCCCCCCCTGCGGTGCTCGTTTTTCCCGTGAACGAGGGGCATTGACATGCGTGTCTCCCTGGCGTCACAGTCTCGGTGGCGATCGCGGTCGCGGTGATCGTCGTCTTGATCCTGTTCTTGGTGTTCCAGAGGCGCATCGAGGAGTGGTTGCTCCCGTTCGCGAACTGGATGCGCGAGTGAGTTGGAGTTGGAGTTGTGGTGTTGCCCCAGAAACCGTCAACCGCTGACACTCGTCGTGCCCGGCCCCCTCCAGCACCCCTGGCGGGTGGCTCATCCCCATTGCGATCATGTTGGTGCTGTCCTTCCCTCCCGTGAGTATGCCTCCGCAGTCAGAGCCGCAAGAGAGGGCGCAGTCGACTAACCGCGTTCTGTCTTTGCGCTACATACAGCTCTTCGGGCACGAGATAGTCGCCGTGCTCTGCGGAGACGTCTGGGGCGTCGGGATCGGCTTCGGGATCGTCGCAGCAGGCACGATTCTCGGCGAACTCGCCAACTTCTTGTATGTCGCCCCATTTTTTCCCTCTCATGCTCTCGCGCTTTCGGTGGCGCTGACCCGGTGCACGCAAACTGCGAAGCGTGTTCAAGTACTGGTGCAGGGCGCGCGCGAAGCGGACGGAGGAGAAGAACCTCAAGTACGCGCTCCTCGCGCAGGTCGTGCGCGACGGAGGTTTCAAGATCCCCGTCATCATGCGCCTCAGCGCGATCCCCGGACACTGTGCGTCCCCGCTCTTTCCGTTGTCCTCTCTCTCCTCTTCTGCCAGTGCCATCAGTGATGATGCTGACGAGGCGCGACGTGACAGTGCTGACGGCGATCTTCTCGACACTCGGCATGAGCCTGTGGACGTTCCTCGCGGCGGCCATCCTCGGACTCCCGAAGCAGCTCGCGGTGGTGTACATCGGCTCGTCGGAGGCGAACCCGGGTGAGTCCCGATCGTCCTCGTCCTCGGCCTCGTCCTCGTCTTCGAATCGACACGGCGCGGTGCTTACCGCGGGACGGGGCTGTAGAGAGCGCGAAGAAGGCGAAAATCATCAAGGTCGTCGTGATCGTGCTCACGGTGCTCATCACGCACTTCGCGATGCGCTACATCTACCGCAAGATGGACGAGGTCAAGGAGGGCGTCGTGTACCGCCGCAGGAAGGCCCGGTGCGTCCCGCGATATGCGGTATCACCCCCCATCCTCCTCCGCTGCTGACCTTGCGTTCTGCCCTTTGCTCACCCACCCCACTGTTGCGTCCCGGATGATTACTTGGAATCGGACCCGTTGACGGCGAATGCTCAACTCGACGCACCGCAACTGGCACCCCCTGCACCGCTTTCTCGGACCGACGGCGATCCACCGGTCACCACCTCGCGCTAACCCCGCCTGCGCAACTCCTCCTCGCTCTGCACCGCCTTACGGACACCAGGCAAGCGAAAATGCTCGCTGCCGCGGGGTACGCCACAGACTCGGACCCCGCCCTCCCCAAGGCCCTCGACGCAGACCTGGAGTGCGCGGCCGAGGACATCAGCCTGGGCGCCGTCCCCCCCGCCGCCAACGCTACTGGTGGCCGCGGTTACTCCGAGTCGAACCTGAGCGTCGACCCGAGGACACACTCGAACCCGTTCGGGAGGTCGAGGGACACCGTGGCCAGCACGGCTACAGCGCAGGGCAGCTGGGGGCGGGATGCGGCCTTCCCTTAGCCCGCGGTCGGACGGATTGTATGGAGTGTCGTCAGTGTTGAGATATCATGAGCGGATGAGGAGCTGCTGCGCTGTTGTACGGGTGCTGGGTAGTAAGTACTTGCTCAACGTTGGCTGGGCTGATGGGTCCTCCGTCCGGGGTCGGAGCCGCCCAGTGAGTGCAAAGCGGCAGCTCGCTTCCCTGGGTCTGAGTCCGGTCTTCGGCGGGGTGAATACTGTATATGCATGGACGATTGATTTTTTTTTTCCCGTTGCACCCATTCTGTGATACATTGGGAGATAAGTCCTAAGTCCACGGTGAATGTTGGGTGCTGCTGGGCTGGTGCTGAGGCCTGAGTACTTAGTCCTGAGTCCTGAGGGGTTCCCACTGAGTCGGATCGTCGTGAGCCCTCGGACCGAGGTCTCTTAGTCGATGATGTACTGTGCATGTGCAACTGTAATAAGTAGTTAGCGAACACGCGCGGAGGCTCCAACACGCGAATCAACAATAAGCGTTCAAAGCAGGGCCACGAATTTGACTAGTGGGATCGGTTGTGGGGCTATTTGACTGCGCGCGGGTATGCATCAGGAGAATTCGCAGACTCACCGTGCTGTGTCCGGTGCGATGTTAGGTCGTGTATCACAGCCAAGCCAGAGGTCCGCACCGGGCGGATAATAGGAGGCTAGCGTGGTGCGATGCGGATTGAGCGGCGACAACACCTTCAAGTTAACTGCAGTCTGTGACTGGCCGCTTGGCGTTCGAGCTCGAGAGAAAACGGCATCGTCAAGCTGGGGCGCAGGTGGACGGCAACGTTGCTGGCTGCGCACGGGTTCTTGGAAAGCGTTGACAAGCTGTTCTTCTGGGTCGGTGCGCATCAGCCGCACCTAGCCTGCGGCGGAAGTGGCGGTTCCATCATTGTCGACGCTCCTATGGCGATGCGAACTCGATCGCTGTCGGTCCAAGACCTATGGATCTGCGTCAACAAGCTTGATCACTTTGGTGTACTTACTTATCTACACCAAAGACTGATGATGATGGAAACGCACTCCGAAAAGTGCGGAAGATGGTCCTGGGGGAAAAGGCCAAAATGGCTCCGGACACCGCCACATGTCCGGACCGGGAGGTGTCGGAAGATGGTTGCTGTTGAAGCCGAGCGATGTCGTTGAAAACATACATACCCGCGTCCGAGTCGACATCCTGAAGGCAGAGCTAGCGACCGTCCTGCGATGCTGAGCTGGGGTTAGGCAGCCGATAGCGACATGGCCACTTACTTACTACACTTAGTGTCAGGGCCGACCCGGATACGAATCGATGACGGACCGCAGTCCTGGTGAGACCTGCATGTTCTGTGGCTGTTCGACACCGTCGGAACGCGATGCACGCTCCAACCCGCGCTCGCTCTCTTTGCCTCTGATCCAAACCGCCTCGTTCTATATATCTACCTCCCGTCCCGCCCATGCCGTCTTGTCACCTCCTCTCAGTCACCACGCCCTTCCTGCTTCTCCTCCTCCTTAATGTGAGTTTCATCTCAGCGCGGACAGCGCGGAAACTGACGTGCCTGCAGGAACACGCAGCTGTACGCACCCCGTCCCCAGGGCCCGCTCCCTAATCATTTCTACCCTCCCCCCGACAATGCTCTCCACGTACCCCCATTGCACCCCTCACCGTCCCCCTCCCGGTCATCCGATGACCACTCCGCCATGGGCTACAAGAAGCAGGAGAGGATAGGAGTCGACTACCGCGACGTTACGCGCACACCCAGTCCCACGCCCTCAGAAGCAGAGACCCTCGCGAACAAGACGCGAACATGCAACATCTCCAGCTTCAACAAGTACATGCACCTCTCCTACTTCAAAGACCCCAAGAACCTCAGTGCGTCATCTGCGACCGTCGCGCGTCGTTCCCGCCCTGACGCTGTCTAGTTTCCTTCATCGTCACATTGCTCGTCATTGCCTTTCTTATCGCCTTCGTGGTCGAGCAAAACAACATCGCGAAGGCTCTACGACCCGCCGGAGTATGGCTGAAAAAGTAAGTGCCCTGTTCCCATCGTTCGAGTGGCCTTCGCATCCTCAAGCCTCGTCCCAGAACGCCAGGCGCATGGCTCATCCCCATCGCCATCATGATCATCCTCTCCTTCCCCCCGCTCTTCGGCCACGAACTCGTCGCGTTGCTCTGCGGAGAGTTCTGGGGCCCCTGGATCGGCTTTGGAATCGTCGCGGCGGGAACGATCGTCGGCGAGCTCGTCACGTTCTAGTAAGTCACTCCGTCTAGCCCCACCGCGCGCGCACCGAGCTCAGCCCCTCCCCTCCTCCTTCCACTTCCCCACTCCTCCCTGCTTCCCCACAGCACCTTCCACTACTGCTGCCATGCGCGCGCCGCCAAGACGGAGGAGAAGAACCTCCGCTACGCGCTCCTCGCAGAGGTCATCCGCGAGGGAGGCCTGAAGATGGCGATAATGGTCCGGTTCAGCGCCATCCCTGGCCACCGTGCGTCTCCTGTCTCCCGTTCTATTCCTGGTGCTGCGCGCGCGCGAGACAGAGAGTCGAAATCTGACGAATTGTCCTTCTTCTCCCTCTCCTTCCCCGCGCGGTGCCGCGCACAGTGACGACGGCCATCTTCGCGACGTGCGGGATGGAGGTCTGGGTGTTCCTCCTCGCCGCGTTCATCGCACTCCCCAAGCAGTTCGCGACCGTCTACTTCGGCACCGGCACCATCGACGCCAACGGCGACAGTAAGCAAGCCCCCTCCCCTCCTCTTTCTCCTCTTCCTCCCTCTCCTTCCCGCACGCCGCACCGTCCTGACCATCCCTGTCCCCCGCCCGCAGTGCAGCTGTCGAAGACGCAGAAGATCATCAAGTACGTCATCATCGCCCTCACCGTCCTCGTCACCATCCTCGCCATGCGCTACATCAACGCCAAGATCGACGGCGTCAAGCAGCGCGTCGTCTACCGCCGCCGCAAGGCCCGCCAGGCCCAGCTCGGCCACTCCTCCGCCGCCGCGTCCGCCGCGGCCTCAGCGCACTCGTTGCGCCCGCAGCACGACGACGACCTGGAGGACACCGCGCCGCTCGTGCCCCGTGCCGCCGCCGACGGGTACGCGCGCGTGCCCCCGGCCCAGCCCGCGCACGCGTACCCGAAGCAGCAGCAGCAGAACAACCAGGGGTTCCCGACGTTCGCGCCGCCCCGCTCGCCGCCGCCGCCCACAGCGTACAACCCCGAGGCGCGGTACGACGACGCGTACGGCGGGCGGGACGCGTTCGCCGCGGGCGGGCTGCGGACGCCCGCGCAGGCCCCGGCTCCGGTTCTGGGAGGTGCGTATGCGCACTCGCACTCGCACTCGCGCGAGGCGTCGCCTGGGTACGCGCTGGACGAGGCACGCTTGCCTGCATGAGAGGGGCGTGCGGCGCGGGCCTGCGTGCTTGTGTTTGTGCTTGTACACCTTGCGGATGGGGTTTTGGGGGGCGGGGTGGGGTGGGGAGGGCTTTTTGCTCGGACTGGCCGCGGTGGTTTCGTCTTCAACTGCTTTCATCGATCGTCGCCGTCACTACCCCATGGATTTCTGCGCATATGCACATACTTATCCTGTGTTTGTGTTTGTGCGACTATAGCGTATGGTGTATATACCGCCTGTAGAGATACTATTTACGTACTATGCGAGGAGCTTGGGCTTAGGTTTGTCGCGGGCCCTCATGGTGATAAGCATGAGCTCGAGATTGCGTGCCTCAATGGGAACGACGGTGGCAACTTCCTGCCGGAACCTGGATCCGGTGGAGAAGCATGCAGCGTACCAGTGGGTTTCGACGGTATGGGTATCCTTGAGGCTTCGGAGTGAGGGAAATGGGAGAACAGACATGGATGTATTCACAGTCCATAGGCTGGACGGGACGGAGCAGATACAGACAGGATGAGTACTAGTGACACGGATGATGATGAGGGAGGATGTCCCGACTCTGGTAAGGAAAAACACGCCCTCGCCGTTTCCGACGCTCGGGAAGATGGCGTGCGCTCCAGCTGAGACGGCGTGACCGTCTGGGACTTGCGGTAGGCTCCTGCGAGAGACGGTGAGTGGGTCGCAGGGGGACAATAGTGCGAGTCCGGAATGAGAGGCGCGAGCGCTGGCAGGAAATTTATACGCGGGAGAGACGCCAGTGCCGCGTGTCGGCCGTGTCGGCCGCATCGGCTTAGCCCGCGGCCGCGCGTGAATTTCCTAAAGTCCTGTGGGGGCCACGTTGGGTTCGAGCTCCACGATTGTCGTCGCCCACACCTTGAATTGCGACGCATATGACAGAGACTGAGAAAGCATGGGACACCTCTGCACAAATGGACATCCACCGGTAGCAAGACAGAAAGGTGCGTGATAGGTTTGCGCTTTCTTCAACATGGCTGTTCTACACGCATCTGAGAGGTGGACTTCAAGTCTGTGTACATGACTCGACTCGACTTCTACTCCTCCTCGTCATCGTGTCCGCCACGGGCTCGCCGCATCTCCTCCTCGACCCTCGCCAGCAAGCGCGGCATCTCCTCCCACAGCTCCCGCCGCAGGTCCCTATCTCGCTCGCACAGCGTCCCCGCGCATATACCACACGTCCCCCGCCCCTTCTCCAGCTCCATACCGTCGATCCACGAGCGCATCGACTCCCCCAGCGTGTCCGCGTGCATCCACTCGTCGTCGCCGTCCCCATAGAGGATCGCGGTGCGCGTCTCCGCGATCCTCGTGTCGCATACACCCTCTGGCCCCCTGCAGTCCGCGCTCGCCTCCCCCTCGAACAGCCGGGCCGCCATCCACGCCGACCGCTCCAGCAACGCCTCCTTCAGCAGCACGCACCGCTCGATATCCGCGTTGCAGAGAGTTTCGAGCACGCCGTCTCTGCGGCGCGCCCCGCGGAGGAGAGCGCCATGTGCGAGGGTGCAGGCGAGGTAAAGCAGGACGAGCATGTGCGACGTCGTGGTGTCGTCGTCGCCGATCTCGCGGAAGAGGTTGATCACTTCGATCGCGTCCTCGGCTGACAGGTGTTTTCGCGCCTCCCACTCGGCGAACGTGGACGGGAAGCGGTGGCGGAGGGCGCAGTAGGCTTCCTTGCGGACGTGCAGCTTGTACTTGTGGGCCATCCGGGCTTCGGACGCGAGATCGCTGCACTCCGCTGGGGGTGCGGGCTCAATGATGTCGTCGTTTCGACTGAGCGTGGCATCCGGAGCGCGAGTGAGCCTCTCTATCCTGGAGTCGAACTTGTGTGTGTAGCAGCCCATACTCACTTGATCCCGTTGTAGAGCATGCGGAATAGATGCTTGACGTCGTGTACGGAGTCTTCCAGGCGCACGACCGGACAACCGTCCAATTCCTCCTCGTCGCCGTCTTCGCGGGCAGCCAAGCTGCTGAGCATGTCTGCGAGGATGGTGGAATTGTCGGAGAGCACGTCTCTGTGGACCCGGAACGCGACCAACCCTGCCACGATGACGACGTTTCCGCCCTCAAACCACAAGTTGAGGCATTTGATCGGAGTGTTGTAGAAAGTTGTCGGAACGTGCATTGGCTAGACTTGTAGTAGTGGGAGCGATGAGTATGCGATCTCCGATTGCAACGAGCAAGCTGCAGCTAACATCCACACACGCGGCCGTCTGCCCCAGGAAGGTTCGAACCCAATCTCCCTCTAATCTCCTCCATCTCCAAGCCGCCCGACAATTCACAAAATGACGTGTGTATCCGTTCGCAGTCGCATTCGAGTCCCATACGTGGCCCCAACTCGCAACCCTCTCCTCTGCGCACGCTCAGAATCCCACCAGCCTCGGCAGCTCGTCCCACAGCTCCCGCCTCTGCTCCTCGTCCCGCTCCCGCAGTACACCCGCGCACCACGCACACAGCGCTCTCAAGCCCTTCTCATGATCCCGCTGCGCGCTGCCCCTCTCCCCGGACCCCTTGTCGAGCTGCCTCCGCCAGTACGCCCCGAGCGGGTCCGTCCTCGGCGCGTCCTCGAACTCCCCGTCCACGACGGCCGCAAGCGTCTCCTCGACGGCCCCGCGGCACCGATGGCATTGCGGGGCATCGGCGAAGAGCCGCATGGCCATGCGCGCAGCGTGCTTCACGAGGGCCGAGCGTAAAACCAGGCACCGCTCGACGTCCGCGCGGCTCAGCCGTTCCACGCCGCTGGCGTGCCGGTGGCCGGCGAGGAGGATGCGGGGCGGGAGCTGGGCGCAGAGGTAGAGCGCGATGGGGAGCAGGTCGTCCGCCTGGATCTGCCGGAGGGCGTTCAGGACGCCGATCATGTCTGGATTGGGAGCCTGGAGGCTCTGCGTCGAGGGCAGACCGCTGCTGCTGCTAGGGGAGAGGGTGCGGTCTTCTCTGCGCTTCCACTCGTCGAACGTGGCGGGGAGTAGCCCGTGGAGGTATTTGTGGGTGACACGGGGGAGCACACGATCGGCGGCGACGTGGCGGAGGATCCTGGCGGCGATGACGAGGTGAGTGCTATTGTGCGCCGAGGACATGCGTTCAGGCCAGTACTCACGCTGACGGTCCTGGGTATAGCAGACTGAGCAGCCCTTTGAAGGTCCTTGCGGAGTCGGCGATGCGGACGATGGGGCACCCGTCGCTTGTGGTGTCTCGGCGGTCGTGGTCCGATCCCATGCGATCTACGAAGACGTCTGAATGTCGGGCGAGTACGCTGCGGTGGATGCGAAAGGAGGTTTTATCGGCGATGACGACGACGTTGCCGTCCTCGAACCAAAAGTCAGGATCGCGACCGGGTATATTGTGTCCTTGGTGGTTAGACTCCGTATACGCAGGCGGCGAGTGTGGGCGTGTGAAGGCTTGTCATACAGGTCAGTCCATAGGTCACTCAGACCTGCGGGGCACAACGCACGGTACTGCATCGCGATGAAGGTACTTATGTGACTGCTGACTGTGAGGCGTGGGTGTTTGCAAGATGAAGGCCACGTACAAGCAACGCAGCATCCGATACGACTCAAGGTTCAAACCTTCTTCTCTTCGCACGGTCACGCAGTGCTATACAACACAAGGTCCAGCCACGAGCCTCAGGCTTCGCGAAATGTCAGGGAGAGGTTCGGTAAGCAGCGGAATCCCACAGCAAAGCGGGCTACTCACCGAGTACGCATCGTCTAAGCCGCCTATTGATCCCAACCATCCACTTCCAAACCCCCATCTTCCCCTTCCGTTCCCGCTCGAACAAGGAAGCCGTGCAGAACGAGCCTACCCTGCCCTCTCCCTCTAACCTCACCAGGACGGGCAGAACGCCAGCATCCAGCGGCCTGCCGGACAGATACATGTACGGGCGGCCGCAGACCTCCCTGTACGCCGCGTCTATTGCCGTCCGGCACCCCTCGGTGCTCTGGCAGCGCTTCGACGGGCCCCTGCAGATGACGTCTGCGTTCAGCCGGGACTGCCCTTGGACGAGCAGCGTGTGCGCGTTGATGCACAGCTCCAGGGCCGGCTGATCGAGGGTCTCCACCGTGCCGTCCACGCGTGTCCTGTCCTCGTCGCGAAGAAAGAGCGCTGGGAATTGGCAGCTGTGGTAGATGGCGACAGGCAGCATGCTTTTCTACCCGAGGAGGCGGGTGAGGTTCATCGCCTCGACCCGCCTGGAAGGGAAGGGACGGAGGGTAACGAGGTGGTTCAAGTTGGAGCGTTCTCGCGTCTTGAGCCACCTCGTCGTATGTAGGTGCGAAGACGCTCCGGAGGCGGCGCGTCGCTTCCTTGAGGATCCACTCGATGTGGTGGTTGTGCCCGAGCTGTGCGACTGCTGCGAGGATGGGGAATCTCACGGGTTCGTTTGGGGGCATGAACCTGCGAGCAAGACCGAGTTGCGGCAGTTATGCTAGTGAGGTTGGCGGCCAAAGTATGAATGCCAACGGTGACGCACGCACCTAACACCATCGTACAGCATGCCTAGCAGCTGCCTGCAATCGTGGGCCGAGTCGGAGACATGGACCACCGGTTGCCCGTCGAAGACGTCAGACGGTGCAAGGAGGGCAGGTTGCGGTACTCCAAACATGTTCTGAAAGATTTCAGTGGCGCGAGAGGATGCCGGTGTGGACGCGGAATGCAGAATCCCCCGCGACGAAGACCACGTTTCCGTCCTCGAACCACAGCTCCGGCTCTGGCTGAGGTTCTCCGGGCGCGATAGAAGGCGGGAATTTGGTGTTGATGTTCAAGCCATGGCGGTGTCCCGACGTCCCGACGCCCGACGCGGCTGGTCCGTGTTCCGTACCATGTCCCACATGGACCTTTGACAGATCCTATCCCCTCGTTTCTACCCTCGTGATCCTGTTCCTTTCGTTAGCGTCCTCCAGCTTTCCGTACCTTACTTTCGCAGGCTCACATATACTCGAGTTCCCTCGTTCCGGGCACCTCAGTCATTTCCCCATTGACTGAGGTGTGTATCTCTGTCTTTACCATCCCATTTTCCTTCGTACTGATTGTCCTACCATGGCGTCGCTCGCTCCGCTCGCGTACAGGTAGTCTATACCAATATATTCGAGTCATTTCCCCATTGACTGAGCATTGCTCGCTCCGCTCGCGTACAGCGTGTCTTCTCGCTCTTACAGGTCCCGCCCGGTCTCGTCCCTCGCGCGCTTGTAACCTTCACATTTAGGTTGGTTTTGCATGACGAGGAAACAAAGTGCGTGACTGGCAGAGGCGAGAACGCCCGTACTTACATTGTATGCCGATGCAGCACCATTACAACACTTACAGAACCAGACAGAGCCCAGACGGGAGCCCGCGGAGGAACTTGATTGAGTAGACTACTTTGATATTAGTGGTACTGCGGTTACGAGCAATCCGATATGGTGTAGTGGCTAACATTATCGCCTCTCACGCGATAGCCCGGGGTTCGATTCCCCGTGTCGGAAGATTTTATCTAGTAAAGTCGCTCTGGGGGAAATCTTTTCCTATCTTTACCCCCCCTGCTGCGGTACTCATAAAACGTCGACCAACAGTTATGTTGGATTGACACCGACTGGGGCAACACAAGCACAACAGAAATAATCCGAAGAGCCAGATGGTTCTTTCGAGGAGTCAGTTTCAACACGTAGGAAACTATACGATGTACATCGATATCAAAGCGTATGTGAATGCAGATAGATGAGTGCTCTAACGTGGACCGTGCGTGCGTCTAAAGTAGATTGCGTGGTATGATAGATAAGCAAGCGACATGCGTAGAGCGTCAGCAATGTGCACCAGGAAAGCCAAGTCCACTCCGAATAGCGATGATCTTGAAGACGGGGTGAGGAGCCCCACCTCGGGGCCCGGTCATGACAGAAATTAATGTTTAGCAGTGGGCAGGAAGGCCACGGACGTTAGCTGGACACGGCGACCTGCAGAGCAGATTCATGGTTCAGTCGAAATTGATCACGCGCTAGACGGTATCTCAAGTAGAAACCTACCGCTTCCTCGTCGGCCGCTGTCTTCTCGCTCGAGGCGTCCGCGTCGCCTTTCCGGTGTCCGACCACGCCGACGCCACGCAGGAACAACACCGAAAGCAGCGCACCTGCCGTTCGAAGAACCATCAGCGTCCGTCTACAGCAAATGGTTCTGCAGCCACGCACCGGCCATGCCAAACGCGAACCCGGACCACATCGTGTCCTTGTACGCAGTCAGCTGCGCTGCCTGCGGGGGGTCCGCGGCGTCGCCCCCCAGCGCGGCCGTCCGGCTGGTGAGGGTGGCGTTGAAGACGACGGTGGAGATGGCGAGGCCGAACGCGGTCCCGAGCTGCGTGAGCGTCTGGAAGAGTGCGCCGCCGACGGACTGCTCGTGCGGGAGACACACGCGCGCGATGAACAGCGTGCCCGTCGCGAACACGAAGTCCGCCCCGAACACCGTCACGATCGCCGCCGGGAAGCCGAATGCCCAGTACGGCGCAGCGGGGTCGATGAGCGCGAAGAGGAGGTTCGACGCGCCCGTGAGCAGCGTGCCGATTACTGGATGCGGGGGCGATGGTTTAGTTGTGGGAAAGATGAAGGACAGACGTGGACTGCGACGTACGGACGAGGTAGACGAGCGGGACGCGGGCGACGACGAGCGCGATGATAACGTTGCACGTCACGCCGGTGACTGACATGGGCAGCAACCGGACCATCGTCAGGATCGGGCTCAGGTTGAGGTAGTCTTGGTAGTACAGCTGCACCCAGAACGTGAAGACGTTGAAGCTGCACCACTCAAGGAACGTGATCCCGAGCATCGCCGCGAGCTTGCCGTTTGCCCGCAGCCAAATCGACACGGGCATGAGCGGGGGCGGCGTCCACCATCGCTGGCTGAGCGCTCCGCCCTCGTCGTGGACGCGCTCGAGGTGACGTTCCCAGAGCACGAAGAGCACAAGGAACAGAACACCGACGATCAGAAGCGCGATGATATCTGTCCGCGCACACGCCACATGAACAAGCAATTCGTCAGCATCCAAGTCAGCGGCCACGTAAGACGAAATACGCATACATCCAGTCTTCCAGCCGTCCGGGGCGACGCTCCCGTCGCTAAGAATGAAGATGATGAACGTCAGGCCCGCGGTGACCAGGAGAGCTCCGAGCCAGTCGATGCGCCTATCGAACGAGCGTCAGCACGGACTGCGACGGACGGAACCTCTGTGAAGCGCTCACTTGTCCGGGAGCGCGTACGGGATGTCCGCATCTATCGATATGTACCCGGTGAAACAGCACAGCGCGCTAAGCCCCGTCATGAACCAGAATGTTGAACGCCAGCTTTGCCTGAGATGACAACAGTCAGCGATCGGCGCGGAGCGAGCGAACACGAAAAGGCGCATACTTGGTGTACTCGGTCAACACGCCGCCGATCACGAACCCGATAGCCGCACCGACGGGTGCGCCTGCTGAGAACGTTGCAAACGCGACGGAGCGGATGGGTGATGGAGGGAAGGCATGTGCGAGGATGCCGAGCTGGATGGAACAGGTGAGCGATGTGTCGATGAGTCATGCGCGAGGGGGGAAGGGCAGGGAGAAAGGAGAGGACAGCTCCAAAACGTCTCACCACATAGACGCGTCCGCCGTTCCCCCGTCATGTGCGAGAGTGTGTCGGCCCCCCACTATCCTGCCAATAGTCGCCTGGATGATGCGTCATCGTCTGAGGTCAATAACATGCATATAGCCAGGCTATTACTGAGTTTGTAGGGATAGTCAGAGTGGACAATCGCAGGCGATTCTGGACGAAGCTCGAATTCGAAAATCGCGATGCTTTCCTATCCCAGAATCATGTTCAGAAGCGCGGGTTAAACCACAGGTTTAATTGTGTGGGGGAAGGGGGAGGGGGAGGGGGTAGAGGTGGCGCAATGTTGATAGTAATTAACGAAGAATTCTACATCTAAGTAGCTAGCTATGGCTGTAGCCATAGCCATAGCCATAGCCAGCGATTATGGTCGCTTGGACCCAGCTTCAGGTCGCGAAACCATCAGCCGAGAAAAGTGAGAAAACGACGAAGCGGCCTTGGCCACTGGCGGAACACCACGAATGAGGCACGCCAGGGAGAAGGGTAAAGTCACTCCCGCTCGACCTGAGACCCCCCACCCCTCCACACTCACATCAAGAAAGTTTGCACTCGAATAATTCATTGGTCTAACCCCATTCTTGATAAAGAGGCGCGCAGAGAGGGCAGTTAACTGCTGGAGGTTGGCGAACCGAGGGGCGCCGAACGGCATTTGCCTGGACTCGGCTACCAAAAAAGTATCCTCGCAAAGCAGGGAGTATCTCTTTTCGCAGCCACGGCAGTAGCCACGGCCGGCCAGTCGAGATGCATTATTCTGCCTTTGGCTGCCGAAAGGTTCTCGGGAAAATGGCGAGAATCCGTTTTCGCAACCATAGCCATAGCCATAGCCATAGTCGGCCAGGCGGGGAATGCGGTATTCTGGAGCTTTGTGCCCGCAGTTCATCTCTACAAAGCTCGCCCAACGGCTCGGAACACGTCCCATGGAAACCGGAAAAAAAAAGGAGAAGGAAGGCTGGTTATAGGCGTGCACTCACTGCTGCTGGAACGGAGGCGGCGGGGCCGATGCCCTGCAACCCACGGAGGATGTCCATCGTGATCTCATCTGAGGCGAAGGTTGGGTATGGATATGCGTTGACCGCGAGCACGAGAACTGGCACAGAACTCACCCTTTGCGAAGCCACAACCGAGGCCGAAGATGCCTGTGCACGCGCAGCCCAGCATGAACGTAACCTTGCGGCCGTACAAGTCCGCCATCCTTCCGAGAAAGAGGAGAAGACATCCCTGCGGCGTGCGAAATTAGAAGTGAGGGGAAATGAATGGGAGAAGGGTGCTCACGGAACTGAGGGAGTAGGCAGAGATGATCCACTGAAGCTTGGACTCTGGGATGTTGAGGTCCCTGCCGATGGTGGGGAGAGCGATCGCGACGGCGGTCGTGTTCGCGATCTATCGGTGCCGTTTAGATATTGTATGCGCATGGGCGACGCGTGCGAACGGGAACGAAGGACTCACATTCAGAATCATCGCGAGGGTAACAGTCCCAATCAAGAGGAAGTTCTTGGCCCGGGACCGCTGGACATGTGTGGCTCCGTCGTCTTTTCGGATGGAGGTGGACGTCATAGACCTAGTGTCGCTCTCCTTCCTGGCCGGGGAGTCCTTCTCCGCCGAGGAAGGGGTAGAGGTGGGGTCTGGATGCCGCTGAACCTGGATAGACATGTTGTTCGAAGCCTGTGGGTCGACAGAGCAGCCGCGGGGTTGATGGCCAGGCCCTGGGAGGAGGGGAGGAGAGGGGCGGAGGGGGAGAGGCGGACGGCGGACTGAGGTGTGTCGGCGAGGCCCAGTCCTCGAATGATGACTATATGCGCGTCACCCGACGCCCGGGGTCACATTTTCTTGTCAGTCAATTTCGTGATGCCGCTGGATGGAGGCCGGAAAAGAGTTCAAGACGTCCACGAGCGCCCGCCAGACCCGAGTCCGCACACGTCGGCCCGCATCATCCGTGGGAGCACTCCGGCGTCTGTGCGAATTGCCACTCCCCGGCTCCGCCCGTCAATCAAATCGGACAAGTTACTTAAGTATGCGGCTTCCCTTTTCAAGCCAGGCTATTTCTGCGCTGTTACTAACAATGTTTACTAAGATAAGTAAGCTCTCCAAGCGAGAAGTCAAAAGTCGATTAGTGGGGACTCGGCAAGCCAAACTGGCCGGCATTGCCGGATCTCTGTGTCTGTCCGCCGAGTCGCTGGTGTGCTCTGCTCACTCACTGATACACTGCCGTACACAGCCCCTATAATAGTAATAGCCAGGCCCCTGTGACTGTCGGAGTCGGTAATACCCGACTCCCGTGGCTAACCTTGAGCTAACTTAAGGCCTTCCTCCTTGAACGCAGGTCTCTTTGAAGCGATAGAGGACTAGGGTGCCCTTGAGAGGTTCAAGTCTGCCCTCAAGTCTTCGCGCGCGAGCTCCGAGAAGGTGTCGGAGGTTTTTTTTGCAACAAGAACACACTCACGCCTAAAGCTGTCTACATCGGAGTCTTTGATGTCGCTCTCCAACTCCAACATAGCTGAGGCTTGCGAGAGAACGCCAAGGGTTCTCCAGCTCGACTAGCTTACGGGAAGCAGCCATCGTAAGTCCCTCCACTTACCGCGCAAGATTGGACGCCATGGGTCAAACGCTATTCTTTACAGTAATAGACCTGCTGTCCAAGACCAGCTGGTCGCCATCTGGACCGCGGGACGCCCTGAGGCGGCAAGAGCCCGGGATCCCGACCATGTGTCCGCAGCCCAATGTCTGCCACAACTTTACTGCGAGGTTCACCCGTCGCCGAGTCGCCGCGTCACTCTTTGCAGATGTCCCGAACAAAGGCAACGAGTCTCGACCTCGATGTCTACATATCCCCATCATCGTTCACATTCCCTTTAATCAACTCTCCAATCGGGAGCTCGAGAACACCGTACTATCGGCATTCGCGTTTGGTAGCGGTGCAGCCGTAAACGCCCTGGAAATACGCTGCAGGTCGGATCCGAAGCGAAGTGGAGAAGTAACAATAATAAGAACGCCTATGAAGCCTGCGCATACGTCACAGGTGTGAAGTGCACATGCGCACCGAACGAGGTCTACAAGAACCTCTTCGATCTTCCGCCGCCACACCGTTGCACCGCCACACCGATCGCACCGATCGCAACAATGAGACAGACACGGTATAGATTTGACAACGACATCTGCGAACGGTCCATGCATGGCTGGCCGGGGGGGGGGATATCCTACTGTACCGGGCGAGTATGAGTATATATCTGATGTGGATATGTGTATATGCTATGTAGATATGAGGGTCGCCTGTAAGTAAGTACTCTAGCTAGATGATCCGCATGGCACACGCGCACCCCGACAGCGGCTTCGGGATATGTGAGTATATGCGTATGTACACGGGCATATACTGCTGCGTTGAAGCGGAAGCGGAAGCGGCGGGATACGGTTGCGGTTACAGCCGGTGTCGCGGGATGCGGTATGCGGTAGGTATATGCCGTGCGAGGGACAGTGCGGTGTGGGTGCGGCTGCAACGGCGAGTGACAGTGTGAGGGCGGGAGGCAGCGGACGAGAACAAGGGTAGTAGTGTAGTGGGTGGGCATGGACAGGAGCAGAGGAGAGGGCGTGTACACACAATATTGTAAGATTCACAGGACGACCACGAACGACAGAAAACGAAGGCAGACGAGGGTAGACAGGCGATGCGAGAGGGAGAGGGCAGGGGGACGACGAACGGCGCGCCATAATGCATAAAGCCTCACTCATAGCGCGTGCGAGTACGATGGCGGGGCAGTCCGCAGCCCGTGCATCCGCGCCGCCGCCGCCGCCGCCGCCTCCCCGTCCCCGTCCCCGTCCCCGTCCCCGTCCTCGCTCCCATCTTGCGCGTGCGAGTACACGGTCTCGGACGTCACACCGCGCGAGTGCCCGCCCGTGGCGGTGTAGAACGTCGCGTTACTCGCTTCCGGCGCGTGTCCCGCTGCTGCACCTGCCGCGCGGTCGTACGGGTTCGGCATGGGCGCGGGGTCTGAGAACGGATTCGGGTTCGTGCTTGTCGCGTCATGTGGTGGAGGTGCGCTCCGGGGCAGTGCGGGGTAGGTGCGCTGCGTCGGCGTGTGCGGCGCAGAGGTTGGCTGGTGGCGGATCGCAGGCGGACTAGGCAGCCTCTGCGGCGACTGGGACTGGGATTGAGGACCCGCGCGGCGGTCCCAGGCATCGGGCGGCGGCGAGCCATACCCGCGCGGCGGCGCTTGGCGTTGGTACGACACACTGTGGGCTGGGGCTGACGCCTGAGGCTTCGCATAGTTAGGCATGGGCACGCGCGCCGAGTCCGAGAACGGGTCGTTGGACGGCAACGCGCCCCGCTGGTACGAGGGACCTTGCGCCGACGCCATGGCGTATGGGTATCCTGCGCCAGGGGGCAGCGCGGGGTTGCCGCCATTGTACTGGCTCATCGAGTACTGCTGCTGCTCACCGGACTGCTGGTGCTGGGCGCGCCGGGGCTGGGGCGCGTAGATGCCACCTTGGGGCGGGGGTTGGGCGTACTTGGTGAGCGGGATATCGACATTGGACACGGACCCTGCGGGCGCAAACGAGACAGAGACGGTAGACTCGAGCATCGCGGGGCTAGCATTGCTGGCGTACGGCGCGTTGCCCGATGCAAGCTTCGCTTGTCTTGCTTTGCGGCGGTCATAGATGACGAGGGGCTTCGCCTGGTTCATCTTGTGGTAGATGTACCACATCGCGCCGATCGTGATCAGCGTCGTCGCGGCCAGGACGACGTCCTTGATGATCGTGTCCGACTTGCTGCTCGTGCCATCCTCGGACTGCTCGAGCGCCACTCCGAGATACACGGTGATGAACTGTTTTGGGAGCGAGAGGACGGCGGCGATTGAAAATGTGATCACGCCCATGCCGCATGTCGAGAACACCGCGGTCGTGACTGCAAAGGATGGTCAGCACGCGACAAGAGAGGCGGAGGCGGAGGGGGAACGCACAGTGGCCGGGGATGGCGCTGAGACGGGCAATGAGCGCGATCTTGAACCCGCCGTCCCGGACGACGCGGGCGAGGCACGCGTACTGGAGCTTCGTCCGCTCGAGCTTCTCGCCACGCGCCGCACAACAGTACTTGAACGCGCTTCGTGATGGGGGTGACAGAGAAGCAGGCGCACGCAAATCCACATCAGCTTCTTCATGTTAGCAAACGGCGGAAGCACTCACTAAAAGTTGCCCAGTTCGCCGAGGAAGGTGCCCGCTGCGACGATGCCGAAGCCAGGGCCGAGCCCCCAGACGAGGCCGCAGAGGATGGCGACGATCTCATGGCCGAAGAGGGGAGGGAACGAGATGACGAAGAGAACGGCAATCGGGATCGTCCAGCCAAAGGGCAGACTAAAGTTAGAGCACGGTCAGCGTCGGTCATTGCGGCGCAAGAAGGAAGAGATGGGCAATCCGGAAGCCGATCCGTATTGTGTTTGCACGGCGGCGCAGGGAGCGGGGACTGTGGAACGAAAGAAAGCCGGAACTGGGACTCACTCGTGCATCCAGTGGGCAGCGGGCATGAGCCAGTTGACGATCTGCTTGTGGTAGACGGTGAAGAGGATGATGCCGGCGAGGGAGATCGCAAACGCGACGTAGTACCCTATGCCACATCCATCGAGCTAAGTCGCGCAGGAAAGAGGGAAGAGAGAGGTGGGAGCACGCACAGGTCCACTCTTTCCTGATCCAATACCTCCACTTGAGCATGCGCTCCCAGTCGAAGACGCCCTTCTGGAGCTCCTTGGCCTCGCTGGGTGTGGGGCTGGGGGTCCTGTTGATGGCGCGGGGGTCGTCGAAGCCGGCCCTGGGCTGGCCGTCGCCGTAGGCATGGAGATGGCGCTTGTGAGGGGCATTGAGTTCGGGATCGGGGTCGGGGTCGTTGGAGGAGTCGCTCTCGAAGGAGCGAGCGTCGATGCGGTTGTCTGGGGGGTAGGGATACGGGGCGTTGGCGTTGATGTTGGCGTAGCGGACGGGGGAGGACGGCTGACGGGGGCCGTAGACAGGACGTGGGGCAGCCATGGTGCCGGCTAATGTTTGCAACAAGAAGAAAGAGGAAGAGACAAGTCGTTCGAGAAGAGAAGGGGAGAAGTAGGGTGTCGCGTCGAACTAGACCAGCCAGAGAGACAGAACGAGAAGAATGAGCGAGTGTAGCGGTGGCGGCCGAGAGGGAGAGGAGCGGGGGACGGAGGAGAGGGCAGAGAGAGAAAGCGAGGGCGGGAGGGCGGAGGGCGGCAGAATGGGCCTGCGCGCACAAGAGGCAAGAGGCCGTTGCGATGGTGGCGTTGCTGAGCCCGCATCACCGCCCTCCAATACACACTTCCCACGCCCCGCCCCGTTGTCCGTCCTCTGAGGCTTGACCCTGGCCCTTTGTGTCTCGTCCAGCATCTCTTCTCAATCGATCGGGCAGCCTAAGTTTATGCTCACCCTCCCGCCCCCTCGTTCCAAGGCCGGTTGGGAACGCGCCCTCGTTCTCGCGATGTCCTCAAATTCTCTGTCCACAACCCGATGCAGCTGCAATCATCGGCTGTGCAACGCCAACGCAGCGCATCGCAGTTCAAGAGAAACGCGCTCAGTCTGCCATCCATCGT
>JAKLMY010000203.1:0-53741 GCA_022814645.1 Ganoderma meredithae | reverse complement strand
TCTGATATTGGTCAGATAATGACCTTCTAATGGTTGGCTTACTGGCAAATTCCGATCAGCTCTATCTCGGCATACCGTGCTCTCTCTAGTTTTCCGATGGCATCGCTAGCCGACTCTATCTTTAGGCTTCATGGTCCCCCCGAATGCCTGTATAGACCCCTTTCGTCCATATAACGAGCTACTTCCCCAGCCTTTGTTTCTACTTGTTTGTTGTGCAAATGAACCGCCAGGGAAATTCCTGGTCGGCCTACTACTGACTCCCGCCGGGATACTTGGCCATTAATTAGCCAGGTGAGTTCGCCTTAGGCACTGGGCTGAAGAAGGACATACCTAACTTTGGACAACACAGGCGCAATACAGCCGGTCCCGGTTCGCGAATGCGGCTGCGCATGTCCTGTGTCGCCTCGCCATTCGGCAGAACCTCTGTAAAAGGAGACCGGGTGGCCACGGACACGCGACTCATCATCCAGATATGATATTCCTGTGACCAGAGCGTGGAGCCCCAGGTCAATTCAACCCCGCACTCTTTCCACACCAAGTATGGTACTGCTCCCGAAAGTGAGCCCATATGATGTTCGTGCGACTCGAAGACGTCACGTACAGTCTAAACTCTGCGGTGACCTTCGGATACGCAGTAGATAGCCTTAGAGTTGTTCTGTGTTGCCCGCAATACCCCCGTTCGGTACGGCCTTTCTCGCGTTTCTTTCGATTGTCCTCGGCTCTGACAAAGCCATCACATTCGTCATCTAGTGCTCACCGTATTTTTAAGCAAACCCCGGACGTGCCGGGAGCCCATTCATAGGGGGAACTGAATCGACGTCCCCGCAGTCTCCGAACGATGCAGTCACCCGCGGCGGCCAAGGATTTCAAGGTAGCTATAGTAGGGGGTGGGGTCTCTGGCCTGGTTTGTGCGATTGCTTTGCAACGTGCGGGAGTGCAGGTCGACATATTCGAGGCGGCGGTCAGTACAGCTCTCTCAGTTGACTGTGGCTGCAGCTTACCTCTGAACACCTCCAGGCCGCTTTCAGCGAGATTGGCGCAGGCCTTGGTCTGGGTATGTCCTGGCCATCTTGTCACTTGTCACTCTGACATTTAAATTAATGATACATCCAGGTCCGAACGCTGTACGGATCCTCCAAGCCGTCGGCGTACTTGATGAAGTTCTCAAGAAGATCAACCCAGCGGAGCTAAAGACCAGGGGGTTTGTGTTTTATTATGGAGTAGGAGAGCACGAGAAGATTTTGGCTGTGAGTCTGCCCCACTTACTGCCTGCCTCGAGTCTTCTCTCAATTTGTCTCTAGTATGAAGCTCGACCTGAGGATAAAGGGATCGGGATACATAGGTAGCGTGTCATCCCCGCATTTTCTTCACGATGTTCAATCTCTTGGCATGCATCAGAGCGGTCTACCTAGACGCACTTGTAGCCGTGGTCAATCCTCAAAGCGCGCATTTCAACAAACGATGCACCTCTATCGTTGCATCTTCAACGAACCCCAGTCGCCTTCTTATCAACTTCTCGGACGGGACTTTCCACGAGACGGATGTTGTTGTGGGCGCAGACGGAGTCAGGAGCACAGTTCGTAACTACCTCCTCGACGACGGCGACTCAAGAGTTGCCTTCAGCAACACAGTCGCATACCGAGGCCTCATACCATACAAAGACCTCCATGCTGCGGGTTTCAAGATGCCTGTCACCCAGGATCCTGCCTGTATTGTAGGGCCGAGCAAGGTAAGTCTTCAACCTTCAGCCTTCTGACGGCACATCGAAGGCCGAATGTATACCCCTTCTCTCAAGCACATCATCATATTTCCCATCAAGAATGCAGAAATCGTCAGTAACTTTGAGATGCTATGCAAACTAGGATTTTATTGAACTCACCGATCGAACACAGATCAATGTCGTCGCTTTTTCTGCGCGATACGACGTCCCCATCGGGTCTGAGGAGCTTTCCAAGGGAACGCCGTGGGTCGAGACGGTCTCGAGAGAAGCCGTCGAGAAGGAGTACGAAGGATGGGGACCCGACGTCACCGCCCTGATCAAGTGCATGCCCGAGAAACCGAGCAAATGGTCGATCCACGTCGTCCATCCTCCTCTCGACAGCTACATCAAGGGTCGAGTTGCATTGATAGGGGATGCTGTACGTCTCTTCCTCAACCCCTTGACCAGCTTGGGAAATGGCGGGAACGCCGCTGAACGACGCATATACCCAGGCCCACGCTATGCTACCTCACCTGGGAGCTGGTGCTGGTCAAGGAGTCGAAGATGCATATGTCCTTGCTCGTTTGTTGAGCCACCCTGAGACGCATGTTGGCAACTTGGAGGTACACATTCTGATCAGACTTTGTGCGGATAGACTGCTGACGACCTATCACAAAGGCTGTCCTGGATACCTACGGCTGCATCCGCCGACCTCGAGACCAGATGGTTTGGAACAACAGTCGCACCGCGGGGGCTAGCTATGACATGCACGGGGCTGGAGGCTCTACCCCTGAAGGGCTCCGCGAAATGCTGCGAACCAGCTTTGATCCGGTTTGGCACTACGACATCGAGGTCGACATCCAACGCGCGATTGACCTACTTCGCGATAGCGGGGCATTCCCTTCACAACCTTAAGCAGCACTGTTGAAAGCTGGACAGTAAATCTAAGTCCAACCGGACCGCATATATATTAACCAGACACACATGTGTAGTCTTTATCACGATATCACGTCCTCAACTATGGTACATGGACAGAAAAACGACGACGCTCCCGGCATTCAATCCGCAAAATATCTATCATACATCACAATGCAACCGTAAACGAGACCGTTGTATAACTTTACTGATTATTTGAGGTCCACAAATCAAAGAAACAACAGAACGTTCGCGCTCAATCATCTTCAGACGAGCTATCGAACAGCATCACATACTCGACGTCCTGCGCATCGCCCACGGGGGTCACAATGACCTGCGAGCGACTGTCCTCGTACACAGCATCGTCATCATCCGACGAGCTGGAAGAGGGAACGTCTAGCAGAGAGATGGCAGAGCCGATTTCGGAGGGAGGAGCAGAGAGAATAGTCATGGACGAACCAGAGAACCGGCGCTCAATAACGGAACCGCCCGACGCAGACTGAGTGACCGATTGCGGCATGATGATCGACGACGCCGCGAGGGATTCGTCCGACGAAGGGTCATTTGTCTCAGCGACGGTGATACTAAAGCATGCAAATGAGTAGATGAACAATACGTAGAAGGGACTCGGGACTTACTCGACCCAAACGCTATGCCCGAATAAATTGCCCTTCCCATCGCTCAGGCGCCACGAGCTCACGTACTTGCCGGAGACCTCAGGAGCCTTCATCTCGCCAGAAACCAACTCGACCTCATCGCCAGCCTTGACGGAGCCAACCTTGACCCTCGGGAGTGCACCGTTGTAGGGTGCCATGCGGTCTCCAGCAACGAAGACGAGCTCAGTGGTCTCAGGCCAGTCTACAGTACCATCGTTACGCATCCGCCAAGACTTCACGAACTCGGCGCCGGGAGGGAAAATTTGTCCGACAGGGATATTGTTGTCCGAGACGAAAGCGGCAAGCAAAGGCTGGGCGGGACGACTCAAAGACTGCCAGAACGGCGTGATGAGGGACGTCACAGGAGAAAGCGAAGGCGAAGGAACCGTGGGCGATGATAGAGGCTCTGGCGCGGGAGAAGGGGGCAAGACAACTTGAGGAGGGATAGCAGGATATTCTGGGGACGACATGCGCGTAGAGCGGACGGGGGACATCGATGTGATCAAATCGCTGAGGCTGCGACCGACGGTGAACCGCTTCTCCGGCCGCTCCGGTATAATAGGCCTGCACAAGAGCGGCTCGCCGACCAAGGGGGACCCCTCAATTGGTCCAAGGGTCGGCATGACAGAAGCAGCCGGTCCCGGCCCCTCGTACGTCCTAGGCTTCTCTGTGAAGATAGCACCGGGCATAACTGGAACACCAGAAGACGGGTTAGCAGGCGAGGAGGACTCAGCTTGAGAGGGTGGGAGAAGGTGCTTGAACATCGACGTCATCTCAGGCCAGAGTTCGGTCCACTCGCTGTTGACAGGAGCGAGCTTCGGGACCGACTTCGCAGAGCCAGAAGAGGAAACCGGTACGTCCGAGGGAGTCTCGATGCCACCAAGTGTACCCTCGCCCTCAGTCTGCTTGTCTCGGACGACGGTGGAAACGGGGGGAGAGAATTGTTCACACTCCTGATTGGCAGGAGCCTCCGGGGAGACAAATTCGATGCGGTCGTCGAAATCCATGAGTTGCATCGACTGTGGCACCATCGGCGTCGCCTCGGTGATAGGCGTGACACGACCAAAAATGTCCTCCCAGCTACGAACAGGGACCAACCTGGGGGGCGAAGGTGACTTAGCCGGAGCGAACTCGACATCGCTAATGGGCGACAGCGGACGAGGCGAAAGCGGAGGCAACAGAGATCGCGGCGAGGGGAGGCGCAGACGGTCCACGGATTCGTTGAAGCACGTGAAGACGATGGGCTCTGGGCTAGGATGCTCGAAACAACTGAATGGATTGAGGCTTTGAGGGTAAGGGCACGGAGATGGGGTCAGGCGAGGTGGGCTAACAGGAGGAAGAGCAGGGACCTCCAGATCAGGAGTAAACTCGGGGAGCGGGAGAGCAGGAGGTTGCGCAGGTGCATTCACGAATGGGCACTCAGGAACGAGGATTGGCGAGTGGATGTGAGCGGGCTCGTAAACGTGAGAGGTGTGGTGGTCCTCATGGACCTCTGCGCATGACGGAGGCCGCATCGGGGTCTCCGCGTGCTCGATGCCAAAAGGGTTCGGCGAACGCACGGGTGAGCTGGGGTTCATGGGCATGGGCGGGCCGTTTCGAGCACGCAAAACCGGGGGAATTACTGCCGACGGGACCTTCAACTTGAGGAGGGGATGATGAATAGGGTGGACGGGGATCGGGCAAGCCTCACAGTGTTCGCAGAGGTCGAAGTCGATGCAGGACTCGTGCACGCACTGCGGACACCGTCAGCTCGAAATATGACGTCAGATGAGAAATCCTAACCTTGTAACGAACACCCTTAATGTGTTTGTTGCACACATCGCAGATGGCGTAGTGAACGGGGTCGTTGGCAGTGTCGCGGATCTAATACATGTAAGAGAGAGATTCAAACATCGTTGGACGAATAACTTACCATGATGACAGCTGGCTCGCTGACCTTCACGAAACCATGGTCAGGGTGCTGCTCGGCTGTGATCCTGCACCAAGGTTAGCCAAAAGCCTCGCCAAGATACGGACAGACATACTTATAGCAATGTTGGCAGACGTCGTAGTCAGGGCAGTTCAAACATTTCTGCGTCATTATCAGAACCTCGTCCCAATGCTCAACAGATGATGCTTACGAAGCGGTCTCCGCGAATTCCCGAGTCGCACATGTTACACACAGCGTTGTGCACCACCGGCTCGGCATCACTTGAGTGAACCCTAGGAAGGTTGACACGTGGAGAATCGGCAGGCGCCGAACGAGGGGGTTCCCGCTCGCCATCGCCACTGAAGACCGTGTGCACGATGACCTCCCCAGGTTCCTTGATGCCAAAGAACTGGTGATGGGAAGGGTGCATTCCGCGGAGAGGAGGTGTCGAGATGCACTCCTCGCACAGGTCGTAGTCGGGGCAGTCGAGGCACTTGTGGCGCACACCAATGATCTCCACGCTGCACACGTCGCAGATCACGTTCCTATGGACGGGAGGTGCGTCTATCGGAGGCTGAGTGGAATCACTCGCATTGAGGGGAGACTCGGTCCTGCTCCGCCGGTAATTCTCGCGGGTCCCAAGGAACTCCGAATACTCCCTGGTTCCATTCATGGGAAAAAATCCGTGCGAAATGTCGTGACTCTCGCGTTTGACAGGGTCAGACATGCATGACGTGCAGAAGTCGAAGTCTACGTGCCAATCAGTACCACTTCTGAGAACGAGACATACGGGACAAACCGTCGCAATCCAAGCACCTGTGCCGCACCCCGACAAGAGGATACTGGTCACACCCGTCACATCGGATGCCAACGTGGTTCAGGGGAGCAGGGGGCACGACTGCTGGCTTCTTCGCTTCCTCGCGGGCTCTGTAGTATGCCTCCTTCTCCCCAGGTGTCTCGATAGGGAAGAAAACGTGGGCAACGTCGTGCTCCCGGCGTGTATTCGCGCTGCTCACACACATGTCGCATAGATCAAAGTCTAGAGGGAAGGTTAGCGTGCGCCACAAAAGATACCTTCTGAGGCTTTACCTTCGCACTGCAAGCACTTGTGCCGCACACCAACGATGTTCTTCTGCTGGCAGCCGTCGCATGTGATGTTGCTGTGGATAAGCTGACGGCGCCGGCGGCTGTCCTTGACAAGGCAGAAGTGCGGGAACTCTTCCTTCGTGTGGATGGGGAAGAACGCATGCGAGACTGTGTGAGCCTCCCAAGCTTTGGGGGATGCCATGCAGGCATTACACAAGTCGAAGTCTAAATTCAGTCCGCCCATTAACAGCCATTCGTTGGGGAATGTCCTGCTACCATACACACCTGGGCATTGCAAACACTTGTACCTCGTGCCCTTGATGTCTTGTTTCCCGCAGAAGTCGCAGCGAACGTTCTTGTGCACTGTTTCCTCGCTCTCTAGCCGCTCGGCATCGGCAGCCGCGTCCTTGTGTTGACTAGCCACCTGCACAGGGTTGAATGCGACGGCGGGGATCCAACCGGGACGGGAAGCCGGCAACGACGGGGCACTCGCGGAGGACTGGGATGAGGCAGGCCGTTCGTCCTGTGCGCTAGACCGTCTGCCAAATGCTGAAGTTCCACACACGAGTGGCGGGGGCGGAACCATCAGCGACGGAGGCGGTGGAATCATGCGAGGAGGGGGTGGGGGTGGAGGGACTACGGGCATGCTCCTTGTGGGGAAAATCGGAAGTGGCGGCGGCGGAGGCAATGGAGGACGGTATGCAGCAGGGCGCCCGGTCTTGGGAGGCAGATGATCGAAGTCTAGCAAGACAGGGGGATGAGTCGGCGGTGACGGGAGACGAGGAAGTGGTGCATCTTCGTCCTTGGGTGAGCTCTTGTCCCAGTCCTCTCCAAAGGCCTTTGTCAGCGTCCTTTCGTAATCGCTCTTGAACTTCTCCATAAGAGCCTTGATTTCCACTTTGGCCACCGAGACTGAGCAGCAGGGCTGAGCCTTCTTCTCGACGTGGGGATCCGTCTCTTCCGTGAGCATCCGGAACAAGCGTCCGCTCCGCTTGAGCTCTTTAATGCGTTCACGAGGGTTGGACTGCGGGGGCTGTGTCCGCTGCGCCGAAGGTTGCGTAGTCTCAGATGGGCCAGGTACTGACGGCGGTGTGACATAACTCCGCGAGAACGGTTCCGAATCCATGACCACGTCACCATCGAGCTGGAGGGGGCGAGGGAATGCGCGCAGGTTCTTCACGCTCGGCTGGGAAAACAGGACCGGCGGAGGCGGCGCAACAAAGGAGGACGGCCGCACGGGAAGCGATAGCTCGTCGATAGACGGCAACTTAGGCGACGGCGAATTGTGGTCGGAGACAATGGCTTCGGAGATATGCTTGATATTCTTCCAGAGCGAATCGCGACGCGAACTTGTCTCCTGGTCGCAAGAGAGATCGACGACTCCTGACGAAGCAACGGGTCGAGTGTTCACTGCGCGGGGCACCGTCGTCGGCGGCGAGGTGCTCGCCAGAAGGTCAAAGAGCGAGGGTCGAGCGGTGCGGACACTGGCATTACTCGCTGTTGACTCACCCCTGGAAGGTGGGCGAGGAGGTAGTGGTCGCCATCCGTCTGGCTCCGAGAACAATGAGATAGGGCGGGACGACGACTCGGCCATAGAGGTAGGCCGAGACGAAGCAGGAGGGGTAGGTGGCATGGTATGGAATGAAGAACGGTTGGTTGTGCTCTCCCTGATCCGGCTGAGCAGCAAACGACGGTCGCCTCGGAGGTGGGGACGCGCGTCCGCAGTAAGGCCGACGACGGTGGCTGAGGAAGCGCTTGTTGTTGCGGTGGAGGCGGAGGCATGGGAGTGGGAGCCAGGAGAGCTCACAGTCATTTCCGCTGCGTCGTCGCTCTGTGGCACGTTTGTAGATTTGTGGGGAGTCTCGTCGAAAATAGAGAAGCGGAGGAGGGCGCCGGGCCAGGAGCGCCCCTGATAAGGGGCGACATGGTGGTTGTACTCTTCGGCGGAGTGGACCTCCTTGCCAATTAAGAGACGAGCAGACGATGAAGAATTCGGGGAGAATAGAAGCTTTGATAAATAGAAGGAGTGGGATATGGGGAAAACACGATACAACTACAGAGCTGCGGTAAGTCATACATGCGGACGCGGGGAGACGTGCAAGTGCTGACCTGGCTGTACAAGTCGTCATAGGAAGGAAAGAAGGGGTCGGAGAAGGAGAATTTGCGGGTCTCACTGCGATAGGTAGCCTTGACAGTGAAGGCTGCCATGGCTGTGGACTGTTGAGGGGAGGGAGCAGAGAGGAGACCGCGCCTGTGCCCTAGCACTATATAGCCGCACAGGCGCCCGCTGTATGTGGGTCGTGACGCGCGCCAGTCACACGCGTCATCGCCCAATGGTCCGGACCATCGCAGCCGTCGTCCTCCTCTCGCTCTCAACCTCTCTGTCCTCTCCCTAGCCACTTTACTAGGTTCCCATTAGTCCCGCTGAGTGTGCGTGTAGGTTTATTTTACCCCTCAGGCTTCCGGGACGGCATTCTCACCTCGTTGTATTTCAAGGGGGTTTGTATGAATAGCCATATCCTTGGCCAGCTTCACGATGTCGCACAATGTCGCACGCATGGCTGCTAAAGTGAATTGAATTCGAAACCAGGGAAGAAAATATCCCATCCTCTTAAGCACTAGTACCGTATATCTATCCAATGGATGTTGGCGCCAGTTTGCACTGGCTCCCCCATCGTCCACCATGTCCACAAGCCAGTTCGACCTTCTCTCCACTACCAGACGCGACCCCCAATTACTACAACTCCCTTGGAACACCAGCGTTAACGCCAGCTTGCCTTCTCCATATCTGCTGCTTTCCTATCATTGCGACAGAATTCGCGATGCGGCCGAGCTCCACAATTGGTCCATCCCACAAGGTTTCTCTCTATCAGCGCTCGAAGATCTTTGCGAAGCCGCTTTGAAGGATGCAAGAGCAGGGGCCGAAGGTCCTGTTCCCCGTGAACACTACAGGGTAGCTATCTTCTTCACTAATTGTGTCTCAAATGCTCACTGCACGCAGATCCGTATCCTCTTGTCGACCACTGGTGCGATTTCCGTGACTGCGTCTCCTGCACCCCCGTTCCCCATTCCAGACCCAATGACGCCTTCATTGTGGTTGCCATCTGCTTCTTCTCCGGATCCGCCATCTTTCGGCCTAGACCTTCTGACCATCCACCTCGACACCGCCGCCACGCCTTCGAGTGTGTTTACACGAACGAAGACCACTCATCGCGACCACTACAATGCCGCCCGTGTCCGCTTTGCCATACCTCCTCCCCCTTCACCTTCTCTTGACGAGGTCGTTTTATTCAACGAGAAGGGCGACATCACTGAGACATCAATCCGCAATATCGCATTCGTACGCCGTTCCCCTCCCAGGTGGGTCACACCGGCTACCTCAACCGGGTGCCTCCCAGGTGTCGTACGTCGCTGGTTGCTGGAGCAAGGACGGATTGTGGAAGGAGATGAGGGCGAGCTGAAGAAGGATAATATCATTCATGGCGAGTACGTCTTGACTTTCAACGGAGTGGAGGGATGTCGTCTGGGGCGGATTCAGTGAACGAAGAGAGTTGCTCGACACTGCTCAGTCGACCAAGTAATCCCCGTGTCGCGATTGGTCTTCCCGTATGTAGTATGTAGCACGGTCGGCGTAGTTATATCCACGTCCCGCAATGCCCACCATCATCCTGTCACGATGTCATGTTTCGAGTGTCTTGAGCATTTCGTTTCTATTTACGAGACCAATGGCAGCTTGCTCAACTCGGTGCTAGAACGTCGACTGAGAGATGGTATCCGGTGACCTTGCCACCGCGCTCTAATTTAATATCAGAAGTGCGCTGTGGTGGGTCCGACTTCTCGTCTCCTGACTTGTCTCCAACATATGATATAACGCCCGAGATCCAGCTCATCGTGGTCTCTACTCGAGCTCGCCCCCGTGAAATCATAGTTCATTTTCCCCTCGTCACAACTCCCCTCGCCCATTCCACCATCTCCTGTGTGGCGACGTCTGGACCGTCCCAAGGATCCTTCTCGGACCATGACAGACGAATTGCACCCACGAGACGCCGCTGGGAGCTCCGATACCGAGTACAGTCCACCCTCATCGACCACTCGCGGGCGACATCCCACCCTCTACTACGACGATGGTAACGTCGTCCTCTCTGGCTATACGCAGGATGGCGAGCTCCAGTACTTCCGCGTTCACAAATCTATCCTCTCCCGCCACTCCCCGGTCCTAGCAGATATGTTCTCGATTCCACCACTCCTCGTGAAGGGCTCCAGGACCCAGATTGCGGAGTCGTACGACGGCGTCGTGTTTGTGCAGATGCCCGACAGCGCCGAGGAATTGACGAGCTTCCTCACCATGTTCTACGATCCGCTGTGAGTCTTCGCCTCGCCGTTTTCGCAACCTCTCCCCAGACTACTCACGCGATGCTTTGTCGGTGTCCACCCCTCCAGCGGGACCGCATACAAGCGGTTCGACCCCAACACCCCCGTGCTCGTCCTCGGCGCGCTCAAGCTCGCGATGAAGTACGAGTGCGATGCGCTCCGCCACCGCCTCATCTCCTCCCTCGAGGCCGACTGGCCACAGACCCTCGCCCAGTGGGACGCGCGGCGCGCCGAGGCGGTCATCCTGCGCTCCGAGCACTCACTCCAGCTCACAGGCAAGGTTGACGGGCTGTACCTCGACGATCGACTGCCGGAGCCCGCGAGTGCGATCCGCATCGCGAGCGACTACGGGATCCCGAGCCTGCTGCCCGCTGCGTTCTACACGCTTGCGCTGCTCAGCACGGACGCGGACTGGGACGAGTGCCGCGCAAACCCAGGCAAGCACCTGCGTTTCGGTGCGCGCACTGCGCGTTGGCGGCTCCTCGACAAGCGCGACCTCATGCGCCTCGTTCACGGACAGAAGCTACTCGCCGCGCACACGCGCGCGATCGGGACGGACGTATTCGGACTGCGCTGCCAGCGTGGCGTGAAGGGCTGCCAGAAAGCCCGGAGCGATTGCTGGAAGTACTTCCAGGAGAACGCGCCGAACTCGATGGACGACCCGCTCGACATCCTACACGACTGCATGCGCCTTGACACCCTCTTTAGTGACCTGCCGTGCGCGGCATGCACTTCTGACATCATTGTCATGGCGGAGAAGAAACGGAGAGAGCTCTGGAGGAGCCTTCCTGCAGTGTTCAACCTTCAGTGAACCCGGCTTGCTCCATCTTCTCGTCATGGTGCGACCCACCCCATCGGGTTCCAACAAAACCTATCTTGTAATTGTACCCAAGTTGTACACCATCCTTCTATGCCCCATTTCCATGTTGTAGGATGTATAGTATCAATCTGCGGGACTCTTGGACGTGTTCTTCTTCTTGCATGTATGTCTTATCCTTGTAATATTTATTGCCTTCGCTTTCGATACAATGCTTTCCACGCTTTGTTTGTACTCAATCACGGACTGCATATATGTGTCGACTCACGGATGCTAATAACTCATATAAGGACATGCTAGAAGAACAACTGTAGAAAAGCAACAATGACAACGTACACAGCGACAGATTCTAGATAACGTACACGCCAACGCGATCTAACAATCAACTTACAACAGCAGGTTTTGTTAATGAGCACAGAGAAAGAATGAGGTGAAAGGAAGCACCAGCAAGAGCGTTGATTAAGTGAGGATCTGAATCGAAAGCCGGAGGACGAACGTATGGATGAAGACGAGGAGCGTGATGAGGAAGAGAGACGCGGAGAAAGATAGATGATGGTGGTGATGAGACGGGTTTAGGGACACATGGAAGATGAAGGATGCCGAAACGACCAAGACAACCATGCATGGAGCACGGCAAGACAAACGAGGTCTGGACTCTCGGTAATAAAGAAATGGACATTCTGCGGGGGGAATAGCGGACGCGAAAAGAATGCAAAGGATATCAATGAGGAGGATGTGCTAATAGAACATGCAGGATAGACAATATATAAGTGGATGAAGAACGGGAATGTGGAGCAATGCATGGAGGATGGATATATATGTGATTGCTCAGTGCGTGTGTGCGAGCGTGAAGGTATATGCAAGGTCGTATCAAGTCATAAGTAGTAGGTTTTGCCGGTCGTTACGCTTTACGTTGTACGAGCCTTCGGTCGGGGCCCAGGCTTGTTACTTTTCGAAGGCGTGCCGGCAGTGTGTTTCGACTGGCGAAGGAACGCCGCATGCGCCTGCGCGCGGTCGCACTTCTTCGCAATCCTGAGCGCGCTCTCGTATGCGCGCTCGACCAGCGCACGCGATGGGCTCGATGTTGGGGTATGATCTACAAGGTCTGTGGGACGATGAGCGTGAGCACCATCAACCTTCTGCACACGGAAGAGGGGATTAAACTCAAGACTCACCTCGATATTGCAAGACGTATCTCATCACCCTCTGCACCGGCTGGATCGCGAGATCCCTCACCGTCATTTTCGATTCCTGCTCGGAGCCCTTCTTCGACGGGCTGCCGTGCCCATGAGCACTGTTCATGCTGTGATGATGCGCACGCGAATGCGTATGTGCGTGGCCGTGGTCGTAGCCAGGGTTGGACATCGACGGCCTCGTCCAAGGGGGACTGGAAGAAGTGGCAGATAAACTCGGGATATGGCTCATCGACGGCGGCATGCTCTTCCGCCGCCACGCCGTGACAGCGCGGGAGAGCCCGAGGGTGCTCGATACCCTTGACAAGCTGCCGTGCCCATGTATGCTCATCGACTTCTGATGCCTGGAGGCCAACAAATCGGCGTGGAGGGTAGGAGTCGAAGCCAGAGGCGCCCCGTCCAGTCCAAACGGAAGCCCAGAACCCAGCGCAGCAGAGAACATACCAGCATTGACGAAGCTGGAGACGCTCTCACCGTGCCCGATATCGGACATCGTCGACGAGAACCACCTGGAAGACGAGGAAGCGTATTGTGGAGCGATGCCAATTTGGCTTCGAGTGCACAACACGCGCCTGAAGGTGGAGGGTGGATGATCGTGTTTGTGTCCATGGCCATGGCTCGAGAACGTGTCATCCCCCAACTTTTTGGTGAGCTTTTTGGGGGGACGGAGGTTGGCATCCTCGATGAAGAACTCGCCTGCGACGCCCGCCCAAGCAACAAGCGCCGATTCGAGGTCCTCCTCGCACCCGATAAAAGCCGCACTGACACCCCATACGCTCGGGTCGTCCAAAACGTGAGCGAGCAACGTCTCCGAAACACGCAACAGCGCAGGGATGTGTTTCGCGACCAGCAATGCATAATGATGGGACAGCTCCGTCGATATGAGTTCCCGGAGGCGAGCTTGATAATTCCGCTCTGTCTGGACGAGCTCGCGACACCGGAAGAGCACGTCCCGGGCAGTCTTCCAATCCTCCTCGCCTTCCTCGTCAGACAGCGCCTCCTCGTCCGAGTCTTCCCCGTCGTACTCGCGGTCATCATGCCCGACGCTGAAGCGCGCGCGCGAAGTCGATCGAGGGGAAATCCCCATCTCGCGTGGCCCTCCAAAGAAGAACGAAGAACGGCGGTCGCGGGGATCATAAGCCTGGTCGTCGTCGCCGTGACCATTCTGGCTGGGCGCGGCACTCTTGCGTCCGGGCAGCCTGCCGCGTGCGAGCGCCACGCTCTCCTTTCGCAAACGTTCCAGGTGTTGTACGAGTATGTCATCGGGAACATCCGCCATGGCAAGGGTCCAACGGCGCATCGCGTCCTCGCTTCTGTCCAGGTAACCACCAACAACAGCGAATCCAGATCCTACTTTCTCCGTGTTCTCCCGTGAGTCAGGTGGTTCCAACGACGGCGTGGGGCTTACGGGGGACGCGAGAAGGCTGGCATCGATGCCACGACTGTCCGCTCCAGAACCCTCGGCGACGTCGGCAGGCGGAGCGCAGTCGATGTACGGATTGAAGACGTCCGCGTGGGGGTCGACCCAAGATTGGGTTTCTAACGCACACGCGCCTCCCTCGAGTTGCGTGTCGAAGGCGAGCTGAGAAGAGTGGGCTGCGATGGAAGTGGAGCAGAGCCCAGTGCACACAATATCCGAGAAAACTTGTGACGACCGTCGCTTGCGCAGCTCGAAGATAGGTCCCAAGGTGGAAAGCTTTGTTGCAGAGGTTACCGACGCCTGAAAGTTGTGTCGATGGTGGCGCAATGCGTTGGGGCAGGCAGGCGTATAAAAGAAGCGAAGAAAAGCCGTATTGCGTCCGGAATATCAGCTCCGCGTTACACCGCGAGGGGACAGGGTTCGACTTACGGCAGAGTACCAGTACGATGGTTCTTGACTACCAGACTCGTCGGCCTCTTCTGCAGTTCGACGCGCCTCCTCAACACTGGACCACATCCTACGTCGCGGAGTCCGCTGGCCCACTCCGTTAGGAGTCGACTTTGACCTGCCTAGCGCCGCAGCATGGGTGTGGGGATACAGGTACGCGGAAGGTGCCAAGGGAGGCCTCTTCTTCTGTAGCTTCTTCGCGCGGGTACTGTTGCGGGGAGACAGACCAGGGGAGGACACGGAGTCGGGAGTAGTGATGGGGCTCGACGTACTGGACAAGAAGGTGCTGTCCCAGCTGGACGTTGTGCAACCGCTCTCCGTCGTACCACTACTCCGAGAGCTAGGGGCGGGGCGAGAGAGAGGACCCTTTGTGCTGCCATCGCTGAAGCTGCGACTTGGCCGGTAGGATCTATCGCCCATGGTCGGAGCGCTGTTGGACCTAGTATGGTGGTCGAAGGACTCGCCGGTGCCAAGTGCGCGATTCAGCAAGAGGCTGAGGCCCGAGGGGCTTGTGGCGGGAGTGGAGGGCTGAGGGTGGGCCTTGTAGAGTCTCTTGCGGCGGGAAGTGGTTGATGAGGGGTCGCGCGCGACAGCCTCCATGACAGAACAAGGGGCGTGGGGGGCATCCGAAGAGAGAGACAAGGTGCTGCCAACGCTGGAAATGCGCGAAGGATGTCGGGAAGTTAATATGGCCGGGGAACCGGACACGCAGCCCGGGGAAGCTGGGTCAAGATTTATCGAAGTGCGACACGCGTGGCCAATATCGGCAGGAGAGTGGGAAGCCGCCCGTTGCGCCGGTGAGATGTCGGTAGGGGCGAGGATCGACGCAGAGTTTGAGTGGTCGTGGCCCGGGAGTCTGGGAGGAGAGGGAAATGTTTCTGAAGAATGCACATTCTCGTCGCTGCTACTAACTCCGCGCTCCGTCACGCTCGCGGCGGCAGGCTCGGCGAAGAAGTAAGGCGTGGACGCCCGGGGGGTTGGGTTAGGGGGGGGCGGATAGAACAACCGATGTTCTGAGTTGACCACGTCGGCTGCATTGTGGCCGTCAGCGGTGAATTTCAGGACAGAAGAAGTAGGAACACACAAGACAGTACCGGGGGGCGCGCCGACGACGCAGATAAGCCAGAGCTGGGCCCTGGGAAGGGGAGTGCGTTAGACTGATCGTAGCAGTAGGACTCGAGCTGGAGTGTTGGCGGCTCAGAGGTGGAGTTGGGTAGATACGGAGTGGAACCGAAAGGGGGAAGTGGGCTGGGACGAGAGGCCAAGGTTGCCGTCATGACCGTGCACGTTGAAGGCCGGGGGATATAAGTCGGGGAAGATCTGCAGGCACCGAGGAGGGCTGTATGAAACGTATGTGCGCCAAACCGATTGCAGCGGAGAGGGAGTCGAGAAAGCCACGGGTTGGTGTTGAGATGGGGAGGAAAGAGTGGCCGGGGATGGCGGGGCTAGAGGTGAGGGAGGGCCATGGAAAATGGCGATGGACGTCGGGCGAGGAGTCGCATCTTCGTGGTCTGTCCAAGCCATCGAGTATTTTAGCTTGCAGCCTGTCCCTGGGATCTGACGTCAACTCGTGCCATGCGCAACAACCATCTCCGATCCCCCACCCCCGCGCGTCTGCTCCTCCGCCAAAGCGGATCAGCCTGCGTGATGCGTTGGCCTCCCTCCGGCTCTCCGTGCTCTCTCTCTCCGTCTTCGCAACCGTTGCAGATCAGTCTGCACATGGTCCCGAAACACATCGTCTCTCCCATTGCAATCTCTAGCCCTCATCTCTGGTCTTCCTCCGTAAACTCTCAACCCAATCTGTGGCTCTCGATCGAAGCTCTAACAGCGACTCGCCAAGGTGCACGGGAGGCCCACAGACCCTCTGACCACCATGTGCGATGTGCACCACACACGTCGCTACGGACCTGCTCCAACCTGTTCAGTCCGTCGTGGTCTGTCGTGGTCGAGGTCCTCGAAGACCTGCAGCAGATGACGCACAAGATTACATCGTTCATTGGCGCCTATGTCAATGTCAGTCTCAGTTCTCCACTGCTGATGTTTTCTAGATCTTACCCACCTTGTGAGTGCATGGGGCGAGAACTTATCTTGAACGGCGGTTCCCCGTCCCATGTTCGTGGCTGCGAGAGGGTTCTTCGAGCGACTGTCTGCCCTTTTCCCTCAAACGACGCTCCAGCAGCAATTCATTTGGGGCTACTCGTGACACCACTTCTATTCATGCCTTCGCACACGCCCTGCTGCGGTCTGCCCACATCCAGCTGGGCCGCGATGGAGTCCTCGAAGCTGCTTACGAACGCGACGTCTTCCCTATATCCTCTTCACTTAATACAAACGCCCGCGACCGGTTTCAGTGCACCTTCGTTCGTGCGGACAGCTGCCCATAGTCATGGTGGACGACAAACCCATCCACTTGCCCGCCTTATTCCCCGAACGCGGTTGTTACAATATGACCAGACGCAATCGAGAACTTGCGAGCTGAAAAAGGGTTGTACTCACAAGGGCGATCAACCACGCCCTGTATTCCTGCTGCCATCCCGAGCGATGACTCCCTCACGATTTCCCAATAGCCGAGGTCGTCAAAGGCATGTATCTCAACATACCCCATATCCGATCATGACTTTGTGTTGTCCCGCTGTCTATGGTGGCTATAACCGCCCAGACGCCATTGCCTTGCAACACTGACAAAAAGGAAGGGCCCGTCGTGAGTAAAGAGGGGAAAAGGAAATGACCGTCTTTTACGAACAGATATATTCGTTAAAGGCGTCAGGAACCTCCGTTGAGCGGAACCCTAAGGCTGTACTGATCGACCCTTTGAAATCCGACATGAGAGGTCCGGCGATCCAAAGTCCCGACCATCAAACGACTCTAAGGGCCATAACGGCATCTGCCCCGAATCTCTCGGTCCGGACCTGCTCAAACGTCGGTAACTGCGCCAAGGACACCCACAACGGATAACACCGTGGCGTCAGCGACGGACGGCGATACCTGGCTTTGCGCTCACCTTGTCCGCAAGCAGCCCAGAGTCGTAGCCCACCCCTGCCTCGCCGACAATCGTCGGCGCGACCGTGACCACAAGCGCATCGATAACCTTCGCGCCTCCTCCATCCCCGGTACCCTCGGAGCTTCCGCTTTCGTGCTCTTGTTCTTGCTCTCGCCGCGACCCACGCGCCACCTCGAGGAACGAGCGTATCACCCGCGCCCCGCCCTCAACCATGAGCGAGCGCACGCCCAGCCCGCGCAGTGTAGTCAGCAGGTCCCGGACGCTGATCAGCCCTACGAGGCCATGGCATGTCGCGCAACACGGTATCATGCCGCCACCAGCCCGCAAACCCCACCGCCACCAAAACCCAGACCACCGTCATTACAACGCGAGACAGGCACCGTCATCGGTCATGGTCCTTCAGCGAAACGCGCCACGGTACGCCGTTGAATACAGGGATGAGCAGACTTACCGGTCCCTCCTGCGCCATCGGTGCGCACCCTCACGATCCGCGCGCCCCCAGCCCGCAATATCGCCTCGCGTTCGTTCCAGGCTTCGACATCTGCGAGGTCGCGCGACGCGCACCGCGGGCAGCAGATGATCCACGGGCGCCGGCCCCGGCCCGCCTGGAAGTTCCTCATAAGCTTGCATGAGGGAGGGAGGCGGAGGTGCGTATCGAGGATGACCGGTCTCGGCTGGTGGTAGCTGTGTGCATAACCTTCCGGCAGCGAGGGGAGATGACGTGCTGGGCGGAACGCACATCAGTTTCTGGCGAGTCCAACCAGACGCGAATGATGGAATAATAGAGGCCAAATGACGCAGACAGCGGATAAATGCGCCCTTGCGAAATGGCGAAAAGAGGGGGAATGGAATCCACACAAGTGCAAGCGGGGGCTCACTGTTAAGTTGGGGATCGTCGTTCAGTGCGGTGCCGATGCCCACGAGAATCGCATCGTGAAGGGTGCGCATCCTGTGTGGTGCACGACGTTAGTGCGCCATCTCTGGGTCATTTACTGGAAATGAGGTTGAGCTCACCAGTGTGTCATGATCATGCTCTCATTTCCACTCAGGATGAGTTGTTTTCCGCCGACACCTGCGATCTTTGCGTCGAGGGACTGCGCAAACGTGAGCGTTACGAACGGGCGACGGGGTGACGGTGATGCGGGTGGGGGCGACGTCGATTCATCACGGTCTCGGTAGTAGATGGAAGGTCGCATTTCGGAGGACATGGACAGCCCATATAGGTCCCGTAAGATCTCTGGTGGCGAGGGGATTGCAGATTCAGCTATTGTAGCCATCACTGTATATCAAAGCGATTGCCAGCTGCAGGGATTTGGAAATGCTAATGCTTTGACCGATGCCTGGCAACGATGGTGAACGAACCAACTATGCTCTAGATGAGCAAAGATTGTCAGACAGTAGAAGCATCCAAATGAGCTTACGCGTCGTGTGTGGAAGATGGCCAGCAGCAGTATGGTGGTTGCAGGCGTGATGCGGAAGTACTCAAGTAGCGCCTTCCCGACTTCGAGTTGCTCTACCAAACTCCAGATCAATGTAGATCGGCAGATTGACCGATGCCATTGTCAAATTTATTAGACGACGCGGCAGCCCAGCCCGGAGGCTGGGGGTCTGAAAATCGTCGACAAGTCGCGTGCTGTACAATACCCCCCTTGATTCCGCACGTTGTCCCATGGTGTTGGTTGTCTGCGTCCGAGGTGAAAACGGTATTGAAGAGGAGTAGAACGGCGCAGTCGTTCACCGTGACTGACTAGTACTCGAACCCCAGTCGCCCCATGCTGTTAGGCAAGGGGGAACAGGCGCAGGTAATATAACTGCCTCCGGACTCGGACTAGTTGGTCGGGTGCGTGTCCTATAACTTAACGTGACGGCAACCCAAATTCCAAAGATACGATTCGGAGGGCCGACGCCTCCTTCCTGTTCGAGTGTCTTCCCTGTCGTAGGCGAAGTTAGAAACCAAGCTGGCCTCCTCCACGTCGGCCCTCCAAGATGAGTACTGCGCATCACGTGCAGAGACGAGGAGAGGATCAGAGGGTAGCGCTCGGCTGCAGAAGTCTTTCAGTCTCCTACTCGGGTGGCCTCCTCCTGCTCATCTTACTTTCTGGACCATCAAGTGCACTGCAGACCGGCGATGATCGCTCCTATAGAGAAGAAACCAGACGAGGATCCACCCGCCGTCGTGGACGAGGATGAGGCAGACGACGTCGAGGACGGCGAGCCTGAGACTGGTGCAGGAGGTCCGTGTGTTGTGACTGGTGGCTGAATGTGCAAACTGACCGTTGTTTCGGTTTCGACCATCAAATATGTTCTCTATAACATACACATTCATAACGCTTATAGGAGAGGGTAAGAAAAAGAAGAAGAAAAAGAAGAGCAAAAAGAAAAAGGTTGAGCAGACTGAGCCGCCCACCATCGGTCTGTCCAAGCTCTTCCCCGACAGCAAATTCCCCGAGGGCGAGCTCCAGGAGTACAAGAACGAGTGCGTCTCCGTTCCCTTCCTTCGCTCGTATGCCGAAGCGATTCGATGCTAACCGTACATGTAGTAATGCCTTCCGCACAACGTCCGAAGAGAAGCGGTACGACGAGCAGATGGCGATGGAGGACCCCGAGGTGACGTACAATAACATCCGACGGGCAGCAGAGGTGCACAGGCAGGTGCGCAAGTACGCGCGCAAGTTCATCAGGCCGGGAATGCGCATGATCGACATCGCGGACGGTATCGAGAACGGCGTGCGCGCGCTCGTCGAGGAAGACGGGCTCGATTCTGGAGTCGGGTTCCCCACCGGGCTCAGCCTCAACCACTGTGCGGCGCATTACACACCCAACCCCGGAGATACATCAGGTGAGTGAGTGTGTGTGCGTTGCGAGTACGTACTCGGGCTCTTCACGGCTGCCCGTAGTCCCATGGAAGCATGATCCGTGAATGCGCAGTGCGACTGCGAGGTGCTGACCGTGCTTCTCGACAGTTCTTGGTGAGAAAGACGTGCTCAAAGTCGATATTGGGGTGCACGTTAAAGGCCGGATTTGTGATTCGGCGTTCACGCTGACGTTCGATCCCACGTACGAGAAGCTGCTTGAAGCAGTTAAGGCCGCGACAGATACGGGTGTGCGAGTGCGTTCTTGGGTCACCTGCTGTGGTCGTGCGCACGCTAACGACTGTGGGACGATCCTCTCCGACCCCAGGAAGCAGGGATCGATGTGCGGCTAGGTGAACTTGCGGGCTATATTCAAGAGACAATGGAGTCGTACGAGGTCGAGGTGAACGGAAAGGTGCTTCCTGGTAAGTATTCGGCAATTTATTCCGCTTCGATGAGTTGACGGCCTCGCAGTCAAGCCGATCGAGAACCTCAGTGGTCACTCCATCAACTTGTATCAAATACATGGCGGAAAATCTGTCCTTCTTGTGAAGAACGAGGATGACACCAAGATGGAGGAGGGCGAGTACTTCGCCATCGAGACGTTTGGGTCAACTGGCCGAGGTAAAGTGATGGAACAGGGCGACGTGTCGCACTATGCTCGTCGCGTGGATGCACCACATGTTCCTCTACGGTACGGCAATTCCCAAGGCTACATCACAAACTGGGGTTCACGCTGATCGGTTCCTCCAGCTTGACATCTGCGAAGTCATTGCTGAAGTCGATCAACAAAAACTTCGGCACACTCCCCTGGTGTCGACGTTACCTCGAACGTGCGGGGGAAAGCAAATATCTTCTCGCAGTAGGTTGCGGGGCGGTGGCTGTGGGGTTTGGAGCCAAGCTGATCGTGACTTCCACAGCTCAATCACCTGGTTTCGCAAGGCATTGTACAAGACTATCCGCCTCTGTGCGATGTGCGTGGGGCGATGACGGCGCAGTTTGTATGTGTTTACCGTTGTACCTGTCCTACAATTACGAGGATGACGAGCATGATTGCGATGCCCTTGCAGGAGCACACGATCCTCCTGCGTCCAACCCGGAAGGAAATCGTTAGTCGAGGAGACGATTACTAACTCAGGCGTCGTTGAGGGAGAGGGGCGAGATGGACAGGCGAGATCGCCATAGGAGTAGCGAGCTGTGAGAGTAGTTGGCCAGTACATACGCGGACGACTGAGAGGTATAGGCGGAGCAATGTTCTGCCAGAGCCGCAGGGCGGCTCATCCTCGGATTTTCCCTGCAGCTCCACATGTGATTGCCCTATATGGGTGTGGCAGTGCACTGACGGTGCTTGCTCGTCTCTCGTCCAATTCCCCGATCCCGCCTACTTTGTCTCCCTCTCGTCTCCTTGCTTCGCCCAGCCTGCCTTAACACCCCGTCCTCTCGCGTCTGGCCTCGCCCCTCGCCCTGAGGCCCATTGCATCGCTCTGGGTACCACAACCACCATGCACTGGCTCCTATCCCGTGTTGCCTCAGACGTCACGGATCCAGAGGAGCTTCGGCCCACCGTCCTCACCACCCATTCTACCGACATTACTGCAGATGGCGAGGCGTTACGGCACTTCCAATCCCCCATAGCAGTACCGCCCTCCTCCCGGGTGGGAGACCCAAAGCTAAAACAGCGCGAGAGCCAACCCATCAGGCTATGGGAGTTTTGGAAGTATGGCGCTTTCGCGGCGATGAAAGGTGAGCTGCCGGTCTCCTCACACCGCATGTCTTGAGGGACGGGAGTGATTCTTTGATGGCTGGGAATCTTGACGCGCAGGCGAGTGCGGGGTAGTGCGGGGTGAGACCCGGTCTGCCGGGTTGGGCGCTTACCCCCCCGTTCTACGCGACGTGTTTTTTTTTTACAACCGTCTCTGACCGCATATACCGACATGTAGCCACCACCCTTGCTGCCGATGTTCTCTCGCATCAGTTATGGGGCCCCCGCCGCAAGTCCTGGGGCATTGAAATGACTCTCTTGTCGAGCATTATGAGGGGTCTCAGCCGTTATTCTTACCTCACGGATATTGTGAGTGTTGTTGCATTCTTTGCACTCCTGGCCATTGCTCACGAAAATAATAGGACACAATCCGAATGCTCATGAGCATCGGCGGCTTATGCCCAGTCCCGTCGGATGCTCTTGTCACCCCAGTCACGTTTCCCGTGCGCAAACGGAAGCTTCGCGGTATACTCCAGGACCTAGACGCGCGCGAAAATGGGAGCCGAGAACTTTCGGGAGAATGGGTCGTAGGGAAGAAGACATGGCGCCGTCTACAAGCTGAGTGGCGGTTGCGGAAACAGGGAAAATCCCTAGATGCGGCGCCTGGCCGAGGCAAGCGGAAAGAGCGTGTCGTGTTATATCTACACGGTGGTACGTGTTTCAACATGTGGGCTTTTTTTCTATGCTCATCCGATGCACATATAGGAGCGTATTACATGTTTAGCGCCGCCACTCACCGACTCATCACTATTCCCCTCGCGAAATATCTGGACGCGCGGCTGTTTGGTAAGTTCAGTCTCTGCTTATTTTCAAACTACTGGACTGACGACTCGTAGCTGTCGATTACCGTTTAGCTCCGGAGACACGTTTCCCTGGGAATCTTCATGACGTTGTGTCCGCTTACTTTAGACTCGTTGACGACCTTCACGTCCCTCCCGAGAACATCATCATCGCCGGTGACAGCGCGGGAGGTGGCCTCACCCTCGCCCTGCTGATGTACCTGAGGGATAACGACTATCCACTACCGTCTGGAGCCATCCTTTTATCGCCATGGGTTGGTGCGTCATCAGCATTCTTGCATCTTGTCGTTTTTTGGAGCTCTAACCGGCCGGGTTCTAAGACCTCACCATGAGCTGCGAGTCGTGGGATAGCAATGCTCAATTCGACATCGTCCCAATGCCTCAACCCGGTGATCACCTCAATCCTATTCTCTGCTATCTCGGGGACCATATGGAAAAGTACCTGACGCATCCATACGCAAGCCCTCTTTTCGGCGACTTCAAGGGATTACCTCCCCTCCTTATTCAGGCCGGCGAGGTTGAGGTGCTTCGGGACGAGATCACACTTCTGGCGCACAAGGCTTCGCTCGCAGGGGTAGAGGTACGACACGAACTTTACGAAGACATGGTATGCACTCTTACGTTTCACTGTGCGTGCGTGTGTTCCGTGCTAACACGGTCCTAGGTCCACGTGTTTCAATCTTTTCCCTTCTTGGACGCGGCCCACCACGCTTACCTGTCTTGCTTTGACTTCGTCTGGAATTTCCTGCCTCAGTACCAAGCACGGACTCCTCAGTACTTCGAATCCTCTGCCGAAAAGGTCTTGGAGGACGAGATGGATACCGATGCTACCCGGGTCGTGCGAGGAGATGGTACCGAGACAGGTGCAGGTCGCGAGACCATCATCGAGACGCCACCAGAGGCGACACGTGTGGGCTCTTACCGGAAGCTCCATCCACCGAGGTCTCCATCTCCAACTCCCAGTCTAGAGGAGCCCAGTTGGGGATCCATGTACGCCTCTACGAGCTCTGACGACGAAGGTGACTTCGGAGACGGCGCAGTGCGAATTCAACCGGTGTACACTCCATCGTCGATGCCACCATCTCCAGCCTCATCGAGTAGTCGACGACCATCGTTGAACAAAGCGTCATCCTTTTCTCGTCTTCGTGCCACATTCACTGCCATCGCCGATGCGGCTTCGGTATCTGCGTCTAGTACCCTCAACATACCCGTCACCAATTCTCCGCTTGCGTCAGCACCTGCTTCGCCGACCCGTCGCAGGCATCGTCTGTCTTCTATCAGCATGACTTCCTCGTCCGAAGTGCCACCTGAACCGACCATCCGGCGCTCTCAACGAAGCCATCCTGATATTTCATCGCTCTGCAAGTCCTGGTCTGCATCCGGTCCTGCGAACCACACGACAACATACAAACCCGACGTCCTGTCGAAACGCGGGGACCTCAAGCAACAACGCTCCTTCACGCGTTCATAGGGTTCCGACCCTTCGGGTGCCTCCGACTTCTCTCTGCCCTCCAACTTGCTTTTCCGCTTGCTTTGGCCTGCTCGCTCTCTTGCGATCGCACCTACTTGGCCCTCCCATTCCACATCCCTCGTTTTTGACAATGATATTGTCGGCTCGCTCTATCCCATATTCCCTATATACAACCACTGCCGTGTGTAGCATATTTAGTGTCGCCTACTCTGTAGTAGTAGTATCTAGGCCTCCAGGCGCGAGGTAATGCCATATAGCTGTAGTCAAAGTTTGTCGATCCAGATCATCCCCAAGCCCCATGGGGTCAGGGGATAGAGGTCGTAAGTTAGGGGCTTTGTTTTGACAGCCTTGCTGACGTCACCGAGAGATGGGCGGTGTACTCTGGACGGGCCGGCGGCGGGGGTAGCGATTTGTGCGGAGCGCCGGTGCGGTGGCGGGCGTTGCTTGTTCTTAGCTGCGGCTCTGCACATCTGCCAGGGACCATGTCCGAGACAACGCTCAAGCTCCTGACCTTCAACTGTTGGTATGCAGCACATGCAAACATCGCTTCCGGATGCTCGCTGAGCCACGCTCGACAGGGGGTTGAAGTACGTCTCCAAATGCCGTACAGAACGCATTGCTGCCATTGCAAATGTCCTGTCGTCCTCCAACTACGACGTCATAACTCTGCAAGAGCTCTGGGTATTCGCCGACTTCGAGCTCGTCCGTGCGGCTGTATCAAAACGCCTGCCGTACTCCAAGTTCTTCTACAGGTATGCCAAGTGTACCATTGCATCTTCAGTCTCGTTGACTTCGCCATCGACACTGGCATTTCTTCGTAGCGGAGCACTCGGGGCTGGCTTGGTTATCTTCTCTCGCTTCCCCATCATTGCAGCAACAGTCCATCCATACTCGCTGAACGGCTCCCCTATCGACGTCGTTGCCGGCGACTGGTTCGTGGGCAAGGCGGCCGCTAGCATCATCTTTGCCCACCCTATCCTTGGCCAGGTTCAACTATACAATACACACGTGTGGCGACTCCTTTTCTTCCGTCCGACACGGCGATCTGACACCCCTTATAGTTGTTCGCGAAAGGCGGAGACGAGGGCCCCGAACACCAGAGGGCGCACCGTCTCGTCAATGCTTGGGAATTCGCGAAACTGGCAAGGCAGTCGGCCGAAGTCGGCCGCTATGTCATCGCCTCGGGTGATTTCAACAGCGTCCCAACCACTCTTCCCATGGACATCATCCGAGATCATGCTGGATTGACTGACGCCTGGGTAACCACCCATCCCAATATTCCTTCACCTACCCTCAGCAACCCTCCATCTCCCCAGGACGCCATTCGCTTACACGGAGTGACCGCAGACTCGCCGCTGAATTCCTATTCCGCTGGGAAGATCCTCGAGCCTCTCGCGCGCAAGTTCCAGGGGAAACGCCTCGACTACGTGTTTTACCGCCAGCCGAGCAGCCTCCATGCCACCCCCCGGACACCTGTCCTCCGCGCCGTTGACACGCGTGTGGTGATGACCGAGCGCGTGCCCGGATTTGCTTTCTCGTACTCGGACCATTTCGGCCTCGAGGCAACGTTCGAGATCGAGGGACCCAGGGGTGCCGACATCACCGACCCGAACAGCTTCGACATACCTGCGCCCGCAACGCCACGACACACTCACACTCCGTCGTTCTCGATCAGCTCACAGGCGAACCCACAACCTGCCCTGTCTTCGAGGGACGTCTCGAACGACTCGATCACGCGGGCCCTCATCTCCCTCACCGCGCGATACCGGTTCGCACAGAGCCAGGGGAAGCAGCAGCTGTTCATCTTCCTCGTGTGCCTGTTCGTGCTCGTTGCGATCATCACCACGTCGCCGTGGTTCCCGTTCTACGTCAACCCGGTGCTGTACCTGATCACGGTCCTCGTCGCGTGGTTCGCGACGACGATGCTCTACGTGGGCTTCGTGTACGGGAACTGGGAGGTAAACGCGCTGACGAACATCATCGAGGAGCTCGAGCTGTATCGTGCCTCCCGGGAGGCAGGGCAGCGGGGCCGATTTAATATGCAGTAGAGTATACAGTGTCTGAGACAGCCGGACTGCTTTAATCGGACGTTAGATATTTGGTTGTATTATGGACACTGGACAGGGCGCTGCTACGTTCCACGCAAATCTGTTGCTCAACACGTGTACCCATATGTGATTATAATTTTCGTACGTCCTCCGCGCCTTCTATCGGGGTGGTACAACTGATAAATATTCAATTTTCGCTTCCATGTCAAGCAGTCCGTACGGATGGCCCCCACTAGACCTGCGCCTGCACCTGCGAGGCAGTCTTGCGGCCATGTTGCCGGTCTGGCACCACTGGTGTCACCGTCAGGATCGTGCCGTTCACCGACTCACGTCATCTCTGCGTGTGGCGACTTGTTATCATGTGGGATTTCTACATGTCCTGACCTTGACCACGTCGGTCACCGTCAGAGATTAAGTGACCTACTACGACTCGAGATTTGCGGGCACGTTTGGGACACGTTTCGCGCAGGCTAGCCAAACCGTTATGGTCCATGTGCGGCACTTCATACGCAATTTTGGCTGCGACTTCTTTTCCCTTTGTTTTCTTCTGTATTCGGTTGTATTTCTAATAAATGGCTGATGAATCAAATTTCTTCAGGACAACGGTCTATGGGTCCACGAGCTCTAGGTACGTCTTGACCAGCACTACTCGATCAATCGACGTTATTCATTTTCCGCGAGACGTCTTTCTAAAGACCTCCACGATTTGGGAATAACTTCCCGACTTGGAAGCATCTGTTCTCGATGGCAGGAGGGATGGGTACCTCCTGGAGACGAATGGCCATCGAGCGGTCGTCAAGGTGTTCTGATCTTTTCCTGTTGGTATGTGGTTTTGTTGATCATCATTCATGATGACGGTCTTTACTCACAAGACATAGAGCATTTAAATACAAATACAGTCCGAAATACCGGACGGTACGCATCATAGCCATTGCGGCGACACTTGTTTCCCCAGACGATGATGTAGTGACCCTGCGAGAGCTGTGGATTTTCGCGGACTATGACTTCGTGCGTGCAGCTGCGTCGGAAAGGCAACCTCAATCAACTCTTCCAAAGGCATATATGTGTGTGTGGGCTCATTGAGGAGCTTGCTGACTTCCCCGTTCAATCAGTGGGACACTCGGAGAGGTCTTAGTTATGTTATCCCGATTCCCCATCCTTGCGACTACAATACAACCTTGCTCGCTGAACGGCTCTCTGATTGACATCGTTGTTAGTGATTAGTTCGTTGGCAAACTTAACACCACCGCCAGTATTGTCTTCGCTCAGGCCCACCCCGTCCTCGGGCAGGCCGGAGTATCCACGTAGGCCCCGATTGCGTCCTTTTATCTCTTTGAGCAGTGCACTGACGGAGCTCTCTCTCTAGTTGTTTGGGGAGGATGGAGACGAAGGTCCGGAACATCCGAGGTCGCATCGTCTCGTCAATGCTTGGGAATTCGCAGAGCTGGCAAGGCACTCTGTGGAATTGGGCCGCTGCCATGTTATCCCTTCGGGCGATTTCAAAAGTAGCCCAAGCGCGCTTCGCATGGTCATCGTCCGCGACCACGCAGGTCTCACTGATGCCCGGGCGGTCACCCATCTCGACGTCCCGGAGCCCGGCTTCCGCAACGCTCCATCGCCCAAGATAGCATCCATTTTTATGGCGTCACGGCGGATTTGCCTCTGGACTCGTACTCCGCTGGAAGGCCTCTGGAGCTCCGCGTATCCCAAACCTTCCGCACCGTCCACACACGTGGTCACGCTGCCGGAACTCGTTCCCGGCTGCCAATTTTCGTACTCGGACCACTTCGGGGTAGTGGGAAGGTTTTAAGGCGAGCAACTCGGAAACGACAACGCTACTGAGTCTACCAGTGTCGACATCCATACATCAATCCCGCGTTGTACTCGACCACCGTGGCGGTAGCATGATACGGAACGACGATGCTCTACGTGGGCTTTGTGTATGGGAACTGGGAGGTCAACGTGCTGACGAACGTCATAGAGGGGCTAGAGCTGTACCGGCCGCTCTTGAGGCGGAGCAACTTGATGGCCGTCGGCCGAACTCGGAAGGCAATAGTGATGAACCATGTAACGTCGAAGTTTATTTACTTCATTTGACTATGTTTGGACGCGCAGTGCTACGTCGGGACGACAAGCTACTTCTGGAACTCCTTCAGTACGTGGGCAGAGTCGAGGAAGTTCGTCTTCTCGATCAGGAAATCTAGACCCAAAGGGTCAGCTTTTAGTATGAGGACCTTACTCGTATTCAGGACTAACCGTCGGGTATGGCTGTGATGTTGTCCCTCATAAGTTGGAGCACATTCTTGGTAGACTCTGTGTACCGGGGCCAGGGAGCTAGAGGTATTGATGATGAGGTGTTCGGAACATGCATGAGTCAATGACGAGGTCGGCTCACCTCCAGGGTCCAGGTCGTTAATGAAGTTGATATAGAACGTGATCATCTGGGTTGCGAATTCTTCCTCGACCGCCGGGAAGTGACCGAAGAGCAGAATCAGCTCGGAGGCGTGGAACACTGCATACTGATCAGTACCACAGTGGTGGGATGAAATAATAGCTCCACGACGCACCTCCTAGAGTGGGATCCTGTCCGGGAATGAACTCCGTGAAGAAGTAGCCGAAGAGAGGCTGGAGGGACGCTGCCCTGTGGAAAAGCAATCGCCTTGCGGACAGGAACATGTTGTCCGCGTACCACGCCTCCGCGCGGTCGAACAGTGAGTCGCCTGTGTTAAACGGCCCTCCTAGGCTAGAGTCGTTCGCCGGGTACAATTGGTTGATGGTGTCGAAGACATCCTCAGTTACGGTTGTCGGGTCGATGAGCAGATTCCTGATAAAGGTGTCGAAGACGGAGTCCTCTTCGCTTGAGGGCACACTCAGATTGCGCACAGAAGCGCTGAACGTTGTACCTTCGTTGAGCTAACAATCGCACGAATGAGCGAGGGCAAGAGAAAAAAACAGTAAAAAATGCTCACGTTCGTGCCCGCGATGATGGGCACATGTAAGAAGTTTCCACTGGCAATACGGTCGGAAGGGCGCTCTGGGACGAAGCTTCCTGCGGGCCCCACTGTAGGTTGCCACAACTGAGAATTCAAGACCTCGCCAGTCATTGTAACCGAGACGTTTTGAAGAACCTAAAACACAGTTAGCCACGGCCGAGAGCGATCTGTCCAATACTTACATCGAATGGCAGGTTCCTCAAGCAAACGAGCGACGCTGGCCCAGAGGAACATCCAGTCAAGTTGACCAGGCGGTCGTAAGGCAGACCTGGCCTATCGTAGGTGCTGGCAGGCGGCGCGGTTTTGCTATAGGGCGCCAACAAGAATGATTTGATGTGAAGTTATGGTGCGTAGGACTAGATGACGAACTTACAACGGACCAGTGGAGGAGTCAAAAATCGCTGCTCTGAAGAGATCCTTGGAAGAAGGGAACAGCACCTGTGCTTCGGCGCTGCCTGCTCCTGCGGACTGTTCCGGATCATGAGAAATGGATCATCGAGGAAGGTCGCATAAACTTACTTGGCCCCATATAGTTACCTGGTCGTGTCCGTCAGAGAGAGTTAGAAAAGATACGCCAAAAGGGGCCTCACCTTCGTCGGATCGCCTCCGAACGCAGCAACGTTTTCCTGAATGAACTCCAGGGCAGCACGCTGGTCCTGCAATCCAGCGTTCAAGTCTGATGCGGGCACGTGCTTGCTCGCCAGCTGCATCGTTCAGAATTCAGCTGACTGCATAGAAGTCAAACAATCATGGTAGGACTTACAAAGCCGAAAGTATTGAGACGATAGTTGCTGTATACAATTGATCAAATCTCCGACTCGCAGAATAAGCGTAAACTGCTTACATAGAGACAAACATGATTGGCTTGTCGATCGTCACGCTGCGTTGGATGAGAACTGTCGCATATGGTATGAGAAGGGGCAAATGCCAAGAGAAATGGAAGCAAAATTTGAGTAACTTACACGTGGGATCGAATTCTGGGTCAGAGGCAGCACTGTAGAATGAGATTCGGCAGTTTTAGCACTCGTCGCACGCTACTGCGGTTAGGACATACCCGCTCATGTACGCTCCGCCCTACCCATCCAGAGGTGAATCGTTAGAGCTCTAGGACGCGTAGCACAAGGGTGAGAGTGTGCCAAGCTTACGTGGATCCAGACGAGAACTGGGATCTTGTTTGCCGCACTGACATTACTGGGACGGAAGACCTTGCAGATCAAAAGTCGTCAATGCAGGTTGGTGGAAATGAAAGTTGAGCCTCACGTTCAAGAACAAGCAGTCTTCCGACTGAGGCGCCCCCAAGTTCGAAGACGCTTGGGGACACGCGTTACCGAAGGTGGACGCATTTTGGACCGCTGCCGAGCGTTTCGTGAAGGGCAGTGGGGCCTTAAAGCGCAGGGAACCAACGGGGGCCTCGGCGTAAGGGATCCCGAGCCAATGATCTACCCCAGTCGTATTCGCGACGCCTCTGAATGTCCCAGAGGTCGTGTCAACGACTAGGTTAGTAGACGTTCCAGAAGCACCCGAGGGGAAAAGGAACGAAGCGACAGAAAGCAGAGCGGCTAGATATTCCGCCCACATCATAGCGATTCGAAGGGTACGGGGAGGCAACTTTCAGACGCAACTCATGGAGCCCTATATGTATCGAGGGCGGCTGCGGAGGAAGATGGGTCCCATGGGGCAGACATGTGCAGGCAGATGACATCGAAGGAAGTGTAACCTCTCCCGCACAGCGCTGATGCCGCCTGGCGGCGTAAGGCGATCAGAAAGGGGTAAAAACGTGCATGGGGTCATCAACGTACCTCGGAACTTACGTTGAGCAATGGAATAACAGCCCCCTTACGAATGTCGGCCTGTCCGTACTGTTTCTGAGACTGGGGCCGTGAGCCGACGGGCCGCGATATAAAGGTACAGTGAACATGACTGCACCACGGGATCGCACGGGCCTCCGGGGTTCTCTGCTTGCCGTCCGTAAATACGTACGGCGGAGGGAAAAATGCAGGACATTGGTCGAAGACGACCGTTCTAGATTAGAAAACGGAGTGGACTGATCCCAGGAAGTTTCGAAGCTGGCCGAAAAAAAATTAGAACAATTCGCTCAGATTCGGAGCCATTCGGCATGTTTTGGATTGCAGACGATCAACTCCATGCAGCAAAGGCCGTAGCTTCTACTAGACAGGCCTAGAGTAGGTTGAAGACAAGGATGATGGAATGGACGGGAGAAGGATAAGCTGGCGGTTGGTGGCGACGGCATCAGTTGCTCATGAGCGTGCCTGCAGATGAAAGCACCAGAGGCCCCGTGTCATGCAGGGAGGGGCTGTCGACAGTGACGGCAGCAAGAAACTCCGAAAGAGAGCAAGGGTCGTTGAAACCAAGTGTGTTTTGCTCTTCCACGTGGCCACCCATCTCCGGTGTTTTCGGAAAATATCTCGTTAGCGCCATAGGCGTTCTTCCGGTACGATGCCTGGAGCCTGAAGCGCAGTCGTCGGACTCAGCGACGACGACCACCTTAAGGACTGTGGCTCATGGACCCCCCGCCAGACCCAGAAGCTGAACTTCGGGTTCACATCCGCAGCCTTTTACTGGAGTATGTTCTCACCCATCTTGCCACCAACTATGTTACCTGGACGCAGGACGCTGTCACAGACGTGCGTACCCATTATCTGCTGTGCACTGGGAACGAGACCCCCAAGTGATTTCAACAGCTGCTGTCTGAGTCACTCGTGTGTGCGCCCATGCAAGCCCCAACAGAAGTTACTCTTCCGGTCGATCCGTTTCAAATATTGTCTCAGAGCTGGGGCTTGACGAAACTCGACCCTTATGAGGAACGCTGGCAGGTCGACGACGTCGACGTGTTATCATCCTATATCAAACGTTGTATATCCGTACCTTCGGGCGTCGAATTGTCAGAGAAGCTTTTGACATCCGACAGCGATGGTGTGTGCATTCGTTCCTCCTCTTGATATGTGCGCTCAAACGTACGCTAGAGGACTTCGACACCTTCTTGTTGAGCAGACCGATGTCACCAGTCTTGTCGTGTCGCTCGAGGAGGGAGACTCCGCTGTCAAATAAACGCACCGCCACCGCCCAATTGCCCCAGACTCATGCAGAAATGCTCGAAACTTGGCGCATATACCCAGCAGAAGAGGTCGCATTCGAGGAAGTGAATGTGAATGTGGACGCCGCGCTGTGAGTCCTAACCGTTGTCAGTCCGTGAGGTACTCATTATAGTCGCCAGAGGAAATAAGCTTGAGATCAACGCCGAGAGCCATCAGGCTGTCCTGACCCTGATGAAAGCGGTACCTACAATGTCGGCACGGGTGGGGACACCGTCGGAGACGAGGAATTTCGACGAATTTCTTCGAATGGATACGCCTCCATTAGAGACCATTGAGCCCGATATGCTTCCAATATTCCCCCGTAGTCGGCAGCCAGGGCTCGCTGTCGCAAGCCCAGAATCAAGAAGGATCCAATTTATGACGTCTCTAAAAGATGCGACGAGATTACCTGGTTTAGGTCTGTCTTCAGTTGAGATTAAAGATGAGGACGACGAAAACGTAGCAAACGAACATCTTGAGCTAGTCGGAGGTTGGGGTAAGCATACGAATCAATTTCTTCAAAATATAAGATTAACAATTCTGTAGATGAGATCAAAAGCCCTTCCTCTCCTCTGACTTTGGGAACGCCTTCCCTGGTCGATGCCTCGAGCGATATAGACGAACTATTTTTACCATCATCGGAAGCTGATAGTCTTGGGGAAGAGTTTCTGCCGATGGGTACGTACAGTGCGCTCGCTCCGTCCGATGGTCTGCTACAACTCGATCCGTTTCAGAGGAGTTCCAGCTGCCCAAAGCGGACAGATTCGACGTCCGGTTTTCAACGCCGTCATTATTGGGCGAGGGGAAAAGGTAGAGTGCTCCGCATGAGCCTGTCGTTAGGTCGACATTGACCAAGATTGTAGCCTGTCGTCTTTCATTGCTCCTCTGCTCCGTCTGTCCCAGGCTACCGGTTGTTCAATTGTCTCCGCACCCAAATCTCCAACTTCTCCACCCCGTTCCGACATATCTGTATCTATGCTCGGCCAACCGCCCACAGAAGCATCCAATCACGATGAATTTCAGATTCGATCAATTGGTCGCGCAGACGCTGTTATGAGTAGCGACGATCCTTTTGCCTTTACGACGAAGACGGTCGAACTTGCATGTGGTGGTTACATAGGAGACGGTGACCCGTACAGTCTAATCCTGGAAGAGAAGATAGATGAGAAAGACGAGCACCTCATGAACGGTCAGTACACACCTCCCTTCCGACGGCCTCCACTTGATTGCCTGCCTGCTTCCTGCAGTGCCTACTTTGGCTCCTCCTAACAAGCATGAACCCAACATTTGCCTCCCGACCCGACTCGCCGACTTGGTCGATCCCGCTACGCCCACCGCTGCGCTCGAAAACGGATCATCGGCTCACTGTAACTCTTACGCTGGATTCCTAAAGAAGGCTAAAGGTCTGCAGTCGCTGCAATTAGAACTGAGCTGGATGTGAGTATAATTTCCTTCATTGGTCGACGTTCTCCGAGCTGTTTTACAGTCCGTTTAAGTATGGTCGGACGGTACCTACGGACGAGGAAGTGGCCGACGTGGCCGACGATATTTCTCCGCAACTTGTCAAGACGATAGAGCTGCATGAAGACGACGTCGCATCCCGTCTCTCGAAGCTCTTCAACGACAGCTTAGGAGTCTCTGGCGACACTCAGCCTGAATCAACTGCTTTGACTCCGTCTGCGGCAGTGTGGTCTCTGACCGATGGACTTGACTGCGCTTTTTCTCTTTCCGAGTCTTTCGACGACGGCATTGGCCCAGTGTTGACTCGCAACGACCGAATGCGGCTAGCTGGTCTTTCTCCTCTAGCATACTGGGATCACGACGAGGACATGGACAGCAACGTGGATGAAAATACGAAAGACAACATCTCCCCAAGAAGAGGGAGGCCAACGAAGAGAGTTAGGTTCCAGGGTATTAACGACCTTGAAGAAGCCACTAGGACTATCTTCAACGAAGTTATACACGAGGCTGCTTATGTCGACGATTCTGGAGTGTTCTTTGCCCCCCAAGAGGCCCAGATTGAGGCCGGAACTTGTGCAAGCTCGTTTACGCGAATGGCTTACGATGCCGAGGGCTTTGACGGCCCTCCCGCTGACGGAAATCTCTTCCTCGATATGGACCTAATTCACTGCGGCGGCGATGATTCGGACACGCTCAACGACCGCCTCTCGGACCCCTCTGGCAGTCCCGCATTCCCTGACCCACTGCCCTCCCATAACGCCCATAACCACCCCTTCGCTTCCGCAGGCCTCGAACACTCGCATATCACTGGACTTAATGAACTTACGGCTGCGGACGAGCCTTCCCCAGGCCGACCTCTTGGCAAAGATCGGAGTTTGCCTTCAGCTCCTCTCGGGCGTGGCCCGCTTGCATCAAGTGGCTTGCCTGCTGTGATTTCCCACAATTCGCTTAATCCGCATTCGGCAACTGAAGCGATGGTTACCGGGAACGGCTTGTCGGCGGATACATCATCCGCTCAGACCTCTGTTGCGCCCGCTATTAATATCTCTGCGCGAGAGTCTCTTGTGCAGTATCTGACTCTCTGCGGGAAGGCGTCCATCCTTCGACCCGATACCTCTATCTCAGCTCCACCATGTGCTGCAACTCATGAAACTAGCGACTCCGAAGACACTGTCCACCTGGTCCCGGCGGCACCTCTGTCCGACCATCGGAACGTCCCTGCTGAGCTGGTCGACCACCACACTCTCATCCTTCCGGACCATTACATTCGCCCGGACGCAAGACATACATACATGGCATCATTACCTCTGGTCCAGAAGCGAGCACTAGTTCGCGCACTAAGGTCCTACTGCGCGGTTGATCTGGTGGAACGCGAACTCCTCGGGTATAGCAGCGCAAGCTCCGCACCCCACTGCGGCTCCGAAGACCTCATCCTTGACTGTGACACTGCGGTATTGTTTTCGTCGGTGGAATTGCTACCCGCTTGCGCAGCTGGGCTGCTGGGCCTGCTTTGCCAGCTGTCTTGGCGCTACGATCACATCCTGCTCGTGTTCGAATGCTACCCGTCAGCTTGGAATCATTCCTTGACAAGCGACGCTGCTAGGGCGGGTGCGGATTGCCTCGTCGCTAGTGTGTGGAGCGCTCCCGTCCTGAAGGCCGTCAGGAATCTCAAGAGGGATCTAGCCATCTCGGAAGGTCTTCAGACGAAATGCGAAACCTGCCTTGTCGAATATGCGTTCGCGAACTCCCCGGAGGAAGCCGCCATCTTTGCAAGGACATATGGAGACTGTGCGGAAGCCCGAGACACGACTGGCGGAGATGCGTGGGGCCGACGGCTCTGGCTCACTGACGAAGAACACGATGTAAGTGCTATGTATACATTGACATTTTGCACGCTGCTCGTGCTTCTGGGTGCCTTTGACCATCTGCACTGGCGCAGGGAGAATATGACTTGTGTGGATCGGATGGCATGAACCTCTTCGTTTCATGTTTGTTGCTATCGCAAGTCAGTCTGGAAGACTTCCTTGAGAAGATGCCGGAAGAGAGGCTTCTGGAGTATGGCTCCCTTGTGGGTGTGGATAGAATTGTGAGTGGCGTTGTTCGTCCACATGTTACGATCCAGCATGATCCACCAATCTCTATCGTTGTCGTGCGCCCGCCGCCCTTTAGATGCGATTCAGCGCCGATATGGCGCGACGGCTCGACGCCATGCGACTGCCACCATCCTCACCGATGGATACGTCATCTTCTTTGCAAATTGTGCCAGTGCTCCATGATAGCGAGATAGATGACTTGCACCAGAGAACGGTACATGGAACATAGGCCACAATAGCAATATTCCCCGCTTCTGTCGCCCACATAAAGACACGAAATGCGACGCGTTACTCCGCCACACTCGGATAAAAATCACTTCGGTTCATTCTGTACTGTTATGGAACATCTGCAAACATCGAGCACTGCACGCTCCGGAACCGCACGTTAACGTCAATCTCAACCACATGCAGATGGACTCGCCTGCCTATCAGTTTATTTCGAGCTCCCAAAGCTCATCAGAACGCTCGTTCGACGACAGAAGACCTCCGAAAAGCACGAGCTTGGTGTCTCCATGCCCGTCTACCCATGCGGCGGGGGGGAACCAGCCCCGACCTTCGGGAAGGTGGTCGTCCGAGTAGACCTCGAGGTGCTGCCATGACCAGCCATCATGGACGTCGTCGCCCTCCTTCGAGAGGATCCAGACGTCGTCCCAAAATTGGCCGGCGCCTGCGTGTCCCTGACTACTTGCATCCCGTTCTCCGTGGTAGGCGACTGCGACCGCATTCGAGAGGACGGGGAAGGGAGATTGGAAGTGCGTAAAGCCCGCCACGGAGCGCGGCCCAGGAGCACCATGTGTGGGGTCCGCTGTCGGCTGAACCGTTACCCACTTGTCTTCGGCGATGATGTAGACGTCGACTTCCCCAGCTGCACTTGGGAGCTGCTGTCCACAAAAGCCTGCCCAACGAATGCCATCGGTCAGTCTCATCGCCCCGCCAAGCGAGCGTTGAATGTGCGAAGCCTGTACGTACCACCGAAGCGCAAAAGCACGTCCTTGCCCGCAACTGTGGTCGCTGCGAGAGAAGTGCCGCCCCGCCCGGGCCCTGGGGCCGACGCGAGAGCCTTCCACTCGCTATTATTGACATTGAATGCGTGCAGCGTGGCAAGCCTGCCGCTGACCGGGCAGCCTGCGTGGATGTATATGTTATCCTGTGCGGGCGAAGCCTGAGCACCCGGTGGAAACTCCCACAGCCATGAAACTCGGAGTCGAAATCCGAGAGAAGAGAAGAGAAGGCACGACTTACGCCATGGGCGACTGAGACGTGGTAGCTGCGGGGCTCCGGTGCTTGATCCTCGTTCGTGGCCGCGATGCGCTCCCACCGGACGGACTGCTGCGGGCCATCGGCGGCCCTGATGGTCGCCTTCCAGATGCCCGCCTGGTGCGCTCCCAGGGGGGTCATGTCCTGGCCGCCGCGGCCGCCCCAGAGGTAGAGGGCGTCGTTGAGCCAGACGGTGGTCGCGCCAACCCGTGGCTCTGGAAGCGACGGTGCAGGGCCCGCGCCTGCAGGGGCGTGCTTCGTATCGGGCGTCAGCATGCGCCAACCTTGGGAGAGGAGGCCCTTGGCGAGGTCGAACACGTGCAAGGAGCCCCGGGGAGTTGTGTCATAGCCGACGCCGGTGTCGATGGGCGTCCGCGGTTTCAGCTCTCCGCCGTAGACAATCAAGATGCCCGACTTTGTGACGGAGATGCAGTGCGAGGACCGGGCTAGGAACGGGGTTTTGGAGAGCGAGAACCAGTGGGCTGCGGGCATCGTGGGCTGAGAGTAGATGGTGAGAGGTGAAGAGGGCGAGGGCGAGAGCGTGGAAGGAGTGGGTACCGAGCAGTCCGGATGCGATGTGGGCTCTTGGAGACGACGCTGATAGCTGCGAGCATGGCGGCAGTGGGAATCGCAACCGCCGCACGTGATCGTCTCGTTCTACGCACAGGCGGACACCTTCAGCTCGATGTCTTCAAGTGCTGGGACGTGGGGGTGAGGGGAACGGAGTGGGTTCCATGGCCTCTGGACGTTGCTGGATGTGCGCCCCAGTCCGAGTGGTCCAAGATGCTCACAGGATCCGATGTTTGGCCTTGTTTCCCATGCCATTTTCGGAACCGCTGCATTGACATTTGCCCGGGCGCTTGGCTCGCGGCCGACACAAAATTTAACCACGACTGCAATACCAACTTCTCTTCCCTATCAATCTACCCGTGGTGGTCCTACAATAATTCGATACTGTCGGTAAGTATTCCTTTTCTTTTCAGTCCGTCAAAGCCGAACCAGCCGAGGCCTGTCATCAATATTCATCATCACCGCAGACCACACTGCCGTGGGGCGCCACAGTCTGCCGAAGTACTCACCCTGACAGTGTGGCAGGCTTTCCAGAACTACCTATTAACGGTTGCTGGAAGCTCAAGCCATTGTCAGCGCCGGCGTATGTGCCATGGGCAACCAAGTATCGTGCGTGTCTCAAACTAGTTGCGCAGTCTGACTACTCAACGCCCATCAACTTGAATTCGCTTAGGCGGTTTGGTTCACATCCAAAGTTTTCGAACACCTCCAGTACGTACACACCAAGTATCATGCCTTACCCTTGTGAATGGACGTAATCACGTCAAGTCCGAGTGCTGAACGGACTTCCAAAGCCTTGGCATCTTCGAGACCAGCCCCTAGAAGAGCGACTTGTGCTCCTTGGGCTCCTTGGGCGACAGACGTTTCCCGATGTACCCCCGGTCCTCTGTCTCATGCATGCAGTTTTGACGTACGCGCCTTACAGAACCGTCTCAACCAGCCGCACGTCTTCAACCTACGAGAATTCGCCCATATTCAGCAGGTTCGTACTCGGTATCTAGGCTTCTTGTTTGCGCAGTGCGATGACGGCTTCGCTGATAACTGTTGCTGTTTCACAGGCATCTTCTCTCCGAACGGATACAGAGCTCCTTCTCTCGTTCTGCTGATTAGTCCCGTGGACACGCCCGCCGAGCACTTGAATAAACGGCGCATCTTGCACCTTTATCGGCGAACCGCCCAGGCGGTCAGAATTTCTTCTAGGTCGCTTTGCGAATGCGCTTCTCAGGTGTCCGGCGCCTTTGGAGCGCGGTATCGAGCGCATCATGCGCAGCTTCGTGACCACTAAAGGTTGTCGCTTTCGGTGGTGCAACTGTCTGTGCGGAGAGCATCCTATGGTGCTTCGGTGAACCTAAGTAGTAACCTGGGCGAAGCTGGACCAGCGATCCGTCCCACTTCCGAACCCAGGGCGACTCAGGGTGAGGGCCTCACACCATTGCGTCTTGGCATGTAATGGGCCTCCTCACAGGTCCATACCCTACCTAACGGCAGATGCGACCGGACTATGTCTTTCTCTGCTCACACGGAGTGGAGACCGCATTTGACGCTGCGTAGACTAACTCTGGTTCGAAGGTGTCGGTGGAGCATGCCGGCCCAACACTCCTCCCGCTCATGCCGGAGACGCCAGTTAAGGCTGTCCTCATCGTGAGATATGTGGTCGGTCAGAAGTACCCCAAATCACCAAGGTCTATTCATCCCGCGACTCACGGAATCCTTTTGCTTTTGCAACTTCGGGAATTCCACATACTCGAATTTTCGCATCGGCGGCAAGGAAGGAACAACTTGGCCTCAACATCGAAACGCCGAAACCTACAGCATGGCCTACTCTGACAACTTGACAGTTAAGTCGGCCTGCGCCAGTGTGTTCAGCCACGGTGTGCACTGCGTACCTAGTTAGCTCCCTTGAGTCAATTTGACGTCACTCTACCAACCACCAATGGAAACAGATCGACAAGCAACTTCCACGGAAACATGGTCATACACAAGATACCATGAACTCGTGTGAACGCCTGCTATCATTGTGTAATACGGCTAACGAGGGATATGCTAGACTGGGAAGTATAGTACATGTACACACATCATAGAGGAATAAAACCACAGCAACATCTAGGCACCGAAACCGTAGAGCGTGCGACCAGAGCGCTTGAGGGCGTAAACGACGTCCAACGCGGTCACAGTTTTCCTGAGCGATGTTGAGCAATGAATGACAGGTGCTGCGGAGGGTTATCCAGCTCACCTCTTGGCATGCTCAGTGTAGGTCACGGAGTCACGGATGACGTTCTCGAGGAAAATCTTCAAGACACCGCGAGTTTCCTCGTAGATGAGACCAGAAATACGCTTGACACCACCACGACGGGCGAGACGTCGGATGGCCTGAACAGTCCATGCGTCAAGGTTACGCGCCACAGCACATGGTTTACTACGTACGGGCTTAGTGATACCCTGGATGTTGTCACGAAGAATCTTGCGGTGACGCTTGGCACCACCCTTCCCGAGACCCTGAACAGCGAACAACGCGTGAGTGGCACAAAATGGCAATTGAGGGCAGATTGAAGCTCACCTTGCCACCCTTGCCACGGCCAGACATGATGTATAGAGGTTAAAATAGAAGTAGAGGAGGAGATAATGGGTTGTGCAACCAGGAAGTCCGGGCGTGGCAAACTAGATGATGGTTGGGAGACAAGTCGCGACGAACGCGTCCCGTTGGCCGTAAACGCCGCGCGTTTGCACTTGTTTGTGTGTGCACGTGATCGGAGGAGGTATCAGACGCCGGCACGGGCGTGGGCGAACACTGAAGACGGTGACGGTCGCGCTCGCCGTCGTGGTCAGCGAGCAATGCTTCTCCGTACTCTCGCTCGTCCTGCCCTCGTGTCACGCCAGCTTCCCCGCCGCCTGCCTCCGTTTGCAAGAGCAATGTCTGTCTCACACGTCGAAAACGCTTCCCAGCTCGACGGTATCCTCAACAAGTCCAACACTAAGATTTCCGTAAGCGAAGCCATATCCCGAGCCCGAATAATATGTGTACCAACCTTTGCTATCTAGGTCATTGATTTCCATGCGACTTGGTGCTTATTCAAACGCTTTTCATCCCTTGCAATGTCTGAGTCGCCCAAAGGTGTGGTCCTTGCCATATGATTGCACCGACGTACGAGGCCTTGGCGAAGCAATACCCGAATGTCAATTTCCTGAAGTGCGACGTCGACCAGGCAAAGGATGTCGCCCAGCGGTATCGCGTCACCGCCATGTGAGTAGACCCGTCTTTTTTTATCCGTTGTAATTGGGTTCACGCATTGTTCGTATTCTAGGCCCACCTTCGTTTTCTTGAAAGGAGCTGCGGAAGTAGACAGAATCCGAGGTGCGAACAAACCGTAAGTTGCCAAGCATTCAGTCTGCCGGAAAAGGTATAGCGACCGACGTACTATGCTCAGGGCTCTGGAAGATGCACTCCGCCGCCACGCCTCCGGAGGTGCCTCTAGCTCAGGTGGTTTCCCCGGCAAGGGGCAAACTCTGGCTGGCGGAAACTCAACTGCTGGCACTGGTGCCGGTGGGAGTGGAGTTGCGGCCTTCCAAGCCCTGGAACCTCAGGTCAAGGTCCTCCTGTGTCTCCTCGGGGGCTACCTGCTCTTCTGGTATCTCAGCTGAGTACGTGGATTCCCTTTTCCAAAGTCACATGTGCATGTGCATGTATGTATGATTAAGTAATACGACTGCATCAGGCGGAGCCAGCGTGCACGCCATTCAGCTGCAATCTCAAGATGTGTTGTCTCATTCGCCTGGGATGAACTGCTCCGAGGCCACCAGGCGGGAGCGGCGGTTGACGTGAGGTATTACCAATATTCCATGTACGGCACACGTGCAGTGTCACCACCAGACTGATTTGCCACCGCCATTGGTCGGGGTTCTTCGTCGCTCCGAGACTTCTTCTGTTCATCTGGTTTGGTGCGCCATGAGGCGGCCTTTCCAACTTTGAAATGTTGGCCGCGTCCTGACCAATACCACTCGCCCTAGAAGATCTCAGAGTCTCACATCGGCAGCGTTCGGTATTTGGAGCATCAATGCCGAGCCTGAATCGATCAGGCAGGCGTACTACTACTTATCTCAATGCAATAATTGCTTCTTTTGTGAGTGATTCGTCACGCCCCCATGGCGCGCATGCGCTCGCCGGTTTCTAGCGACAATATTGCATGTGGCAAACAAACATTATCCACCTCTATCGTCTACATACCCATCACACGATAAACACAACCTTCTGGCGGCTAGGCAACGCGGTGCGATGCCTTGTGGACGTGAGAAGGTACATGGTACATGTTTTGTCGCCGTCTGAGTCTTCGAACATTCGAAGGTCGAGGAGAGTTCGAGGGTGCGTGTCCACGAGTCTCTTGACATTACCTCCGAGACTGACGCAATATCAGTGCCGTTCCGTGAACATAGAAATGCCAAGGTAGCCCGGATCGTCCTTGTCACTATAAGATACGGAGGCGATCCGTTGGGCCGGAGAGGCAATCCGCTTGCGGTTTTGATGTGAGCGAATCCGAATCCTGGGAATTAGATTCCCGACGACTGTGCCGGTGGTGACGCCCAGTTGCAAGTGAGAAGCTGAGAAGGCTTGGCAGTGGCGGCTTGCGACCCCGGCGTTGCATCCGGCGTTCGAATTTCGTCAGATTGCATTGATGCGGTGAATTCCGGGTAACGGTTTTCTGCGGCGCCTCAGTTCACCTTGTCGTGGTTCGCACGGGTTACTTTACGAAAGTAAGTCTGTGTCGTTGTCCGATTCTTTGGATCGACAACATCGAGAAATGGTTCATATGGTTGATGGCCTCAGAATTCCCAGATTGCAAAAATGACACAGACAAAAGTTGGGACGATTGTCCCTGTCTCAAGACGATCGGGCATCATATCAGCCCGACGACTGGGCCCATCGAGTCGCGCAAAGATACGGGTGTCGACGACTCCAGATGGATGGCCAATTGGCTTCGCGAACGAACGAGGGCAGAGATGGTACAACATCCGCCATCTCGCGTTTCCCTTGGACCCTACGCTAGGAGTCCTTAACCCGGTTCCGGAAGGCGAGCGAAGTTGAGGAGATCATGGGCAGGAGCTGAGTGCGCCGTAACACGGATCGTGTCTCAGTCATGCCCGATGCAAGTCCTTCTATGTCATGGTTGCCGCGACCGGAGGCACACGCCTAGCGCCACTGAATGCTGGCCGAAGGACACCAACCTCACTCCTTCGTGCACCTTATCGCTGGAGCTGTCCAGATGGCCCGGCGTTGTGGTATCTGTGAGCCCATGCTGCCATGTCATGAGTATGGGCGTTCACTGAGGAAGTTCCATACCTGGAAGCATCTTACCGTCATCCACGCACCTTTCGCCACCACAGGCACCTCCCGAGACCCTTCTCGCGAAACGTGCTGTCTTCTCGCGCGGTCAAGCGCTCCACAGTCGGCAATGGCAACCGCAGGGCCACACTCGGACATACCAACATTTTTTGCAGTAAAGCATTCCTGATGCAGCCTGGCGCGCCTCCTCGGGGATTCGTTCGCTTCCTGTTGTGCATTTGATACGAAAGCTTCCCGCAAGAGAGTCATGCAGCTCGTCATAAAACCCCTGGAGAGGATCGGCCGCTTCTCCAGTGCCCCCTCGTCCCTCGTGGCCTCCCGCACCGCAGCGCAATGTCCATCCCATTGGCGTTTCTCGGCGACCTCCCAGACCCTGCAAAGGGCACCTCCCTCGGAGACCATCTCGCGACACAGGTCACCGATTCCGGCCGCGTCTCCACTCTCCTCGACTGCCTCTGCTCGACCGACGCCCCCGCCCTCTGGTCCACCGATCCGTCCCGCCCGCCCCTCTCCCATGCGGCTCTACGTCGGTTCGTTGTAGGATTTGCTGTTCCCACGTCTGGTCTCCACGACCGTCTCGGACCGAACGATCGTGTCATGGTTGTGCTCCCTACCAGTCCCGAGAACGCTGTCGCCCTCCTCGCGGTCTCCGCCTACCACACTTGTGCCCCGGTCAACTCAAGCTGCACCGCGGGGGAGCTGAAGGAGGACGCGGCCCGGCTTCGCGCAAAGGCTATTTTCACGACGGCCGACGCCACGGAGAGGCTCGAGCTTCGGGCACTCAGGGAGGAATTCCGGTGCGAGATCATCTTCATGCACACCTTGGCGGATGGTCCCCCTGGCCTGTTCACCATGTCTGTCATGAGGGAAGGCGACGGCGCCGAGGATTGGGCCGTCGTCCAGAGCCCTGTTCGGCAGGCGTCGCAGCCACATCGCCTTTCGGATCAATCGCTTGTTCTACACACCTCCGGGACTAGTGGCAAAAAGAAGGCAAGCGATTTCCTTAATGAGTCAAAACACCTATGATTAAACTTTTGTGTCCGCTATTCATAGGTCGTCCCGTACTCGCTCCGATCTCTCGTCGTTGGTACATGCGCTGTTATCCGGTCATGGGACCTCCAGGCGCACGATGTCAACAGTGAGTGCATCTCCGGGCCTTCTCCCGATCACGGCTTAATGGTCGGTAGTGAACATGATGCCTCTGTTCCATGTTGGGGGCATCGTGCGCAACTTGTGGGCACCGATGTTATCCGGAGGGAGCGCCATTATGTGTTCAGGTTTCGACAGCACTGCATTCTGGTCGATCGTCGTCGCTCGTGGAGCTACTTGGTACGTCCGCGTCTACCCTGATCTGTTTTTGGTGCCGACGTCGAGAGACAGGTACTACGCAGCACCGACAATGCATCACGCTATTTTGGGATCGAAGCCCGAGGCGCTCACCCCCTCCAGGGACACGCGCATTCGCATGATCGCCAACGCAGCAGGTGGTTTGCTCCCGTCTCTGGCCCTGCAGCTCAAGGAGACGTTTGGTGCCATCGTTCTCCCATCGTACGGCATGACTGAATGTATGCCCATCGCCTCGCCTCCAACGACCTATCAGCTTGACCGTCCGGGTTGTTCGGGTGTCGCATGCGGTCCCTATCTATCCATTCGAAACCCCTCCAACATCGAGGTTCAGCTCTCCCCCGGAGCGACCGGAGCTGTCTGCGTTCGTGGAGTTCCAACTTTCGAAGGCTACGAGACGGACCCCAACGGACCCTTGGACACCTCCACTTTCTCGTCCGAGGGATGGTTCGATTCTGGGGACATGGGCTACATGGACGACGACGGATACCTCTTCATCACCGGCCGGTCGAAGGAGATCATCAACAAGGGCGGAGAGGTCATCTCGCCCTTCGAGGTCGAGGAAGCCATAACGTCCGTCGCCGGGGACCGCGTCCAGGCGACCATCGCCTTCTCCGTCCCTCACGATGTCCTCCAGGAGACCATCGGTGTCGTCATCGTGCCCCGCCCCGGCGTCGCACGCATCGGGCTCCCTGAGCTTCTCGACCTGCTCAAGGCTCAGCTCCATCCTTCCAAGTGGCCTTTCGTCATCGTGTACATGCCCGACCTGCCGAAGAATAGTACAGGGAAGCCATTGCGTATCAAGCTCGCACAACGTCTCGATATTACGGAGCTCACCGATGCGACACCGACGATCCGCCGCCACTTCGAGGCTCACGCGATTCCGGACAAGAACGCGCCTCTTTCGGAACCCATTCCATGCTCCCTCGTGTCTCTCGAAATCCGGGGTGTTGCAAGCGCCATCTCAGACATTCAAGGTGTCCAGGACGTCGCCGTTCGCTTGGTTCAGGATGGTAGTCCTGAAGCACTCGTTGTGGTCGAGCCGTCTTCCAGCCTTGACTCCCCGTCCATCCTCAACTCGCTCTTGACCCTTCTCCCCGGATACGCCGTGCCCGACCCTCTACATGTCTTCTCCGAGCCGCTGACGAGGACTGCGGATGGATCTGTTGACTGGGACATCATGGAGGCCAAGATTTTGCAGAGGAACGCCGATGCGATGTCCCCTACGGCTCTCGTCATCCGTGACATTGTTGCGAATCTCTTGGACAAGGACCCTTCACCCATTTCGAGAGACAGCGACTTCTTCCTCCTCGGTGGCAACTCGCTTCTCCTGGGGCGTCTTGCGCATATGATCCGCAAGGAGACAGGAGCAACCGTTCGTGTTCCTTCCATATTCACCAACAGCACGATCCAGGGAATTGCCTCCCTAGTCGATGGCGACTCGCCTGTGAACGCCGAGTTCGACAAGACTGCGGTGAACTCCTCTCTCAATAGCTCTGCCGCCTCGATCTCCAAGTCGCTCGACCTCCCCGCTCTCGAGGACCTTGAGCCTGTTCCGGACAACGGTCGTCGGGCCACCCACCCTTTGCCACTCCTTGTCCAAGCCATTCCTTTGTTGCTTTTCTATCCTATAAAGGTTGCGTTCACTTGGACTGGTATCGTTTTCATCCTCTCGCTTTTCACGGGGGTCATTGACGGCAATTATTGGGAGCGCATCGGGTCCTTACTTACGGCAATCGTCGGTGCCCGCCTGGTGGTGAGGATCGTCCTCCCCTTTGTCGCCATCGCTTTCAAGTGGGTTATCATCGGTCGCTACAAGCCCGGGACGTACCGATTCTGGAGCAACTATCACCTTCGCTGGTGGATCACGAATCAGCTCCTACGCATTTTTGGCCGCGGTATCTTCTCCATGCACCCCTCTCTCGAGATTGTCTACTACCGTATGCTCGGCGCGCGTATCGGGAAAAACGTCAAAATCGATCCGAAGGCGAAGCTCGCTGAGTTCGATCTCCTCACTCTCCACGATGATTGTCGTATCGACAACTCCCTCGTCCGTGGTTTCTGCGTCGAACGCGATGGGTGCTTCCGCCTCGAACCCGTCGTCATCGGTCGTGGTGCCGTAGTGAACACCTACACCCAAGTCGCCCCTGGAGCTGCCATCCCTGACGGCGCGACCTATGGCCCGCACGCATCCTCCCACGATGAGCCCTCCCCGGATGGCCACGCTCAATACGGCCGTGGGGTGATCACTCAACCGCACTGGGTGCTGAAGGTCCTCGTGGCTTACCCTGTCATCGGTTTCGTCAAGCTTGCCGCGTACGTCCCCTGGTTCGTTGCCCTCTTCCTCCTTATGTCACAGGCACCACCTCCGGGCAACTTTGATTCTCTCGAGCGCGTCATCGTATGGTTCGCGTCCCCGGATCGTGTTGCCTGGCACAGTTTGGCTCGCATCGTGCGTGTCATCATTCCGCCTATCTTCCAGCTCGTCTTCGGCATCATCCTGAAGCGCATCATGGGACTCAACCGCGACGGGAGCACGTCCCAGTGGTCCCTCCTTCGCCGATTCATTAACCAAAACCTCCTTAGCCAAGAGTCAATCAAGCGTGCCCAGGACATCATCGGATCGCACTACGAAGTTACGTCTATCGTCTGGCGATGCATGGGCGCGAAAGTCGGGAGGCGGGTGTACTGGCCGGGTTCGGGCGTATACTGCCCCGATCCCGAGCTCTTCGAGGTCGGCGACGATGTCGTGTTCGGATCGCGCTCGGAGGTCTTCACCACCGACGGCGTGGGCTCGGGCAGGGTCGTCGTGAAGGCGGGCGCGATGATCGCCGACCGCGTCGTTCTCCTGCCTGGCGTGACGGTGGGCAAGCGGGCGATCATGGGCTCCGGTGCTCTTTCGAAGAGGAACACGACGTACGCGGACGGGTCTGTATGGATGGGCTCTGAGCGTGGCGAGGCCGTGTGCTTCAAGCAGGACACCAAGGAGGTGGACGATGACGACGACACCCCGACGATCACTCCCTTCGGTCGTGCCTTCTACAAGCGCGAAGCTTCCTTCTTCGTCTTCCCCTACTCCCTCCTCCTAGTCATCAACCTCTTCGTCGCTGTCCTTTGCGCCGGTTACTGGTCGATTGCCGCCGTTGTCGGTACGCAAGTCCTCAACCTCCTTCGCATTCATCTGCCCCAGCTCCACCTCTTCGACCGGGGTCCTCGACAAGTATTCATCCTTTTCGGGCTCATCTCTTGTTGGTTCACCGTCACTTTCACCATCCAAGCAGTCGTCGCGCTGCTCTGGGGCGTCGTCACGAAGTGGATCGTCATCGGCCGCCGCGCGCAGGGCAGCTACGACTGGGACAAGAGCTCGTACTGTCAACGCTGGCAGCTCCATCTTGTCCTTTCGAAACCGCTCTACAAAGGCTATGGTATCGGCGGCATTCTGGGCTCGATCAGCGGGAGCGCGTACATGGTGTGGTACCTTCGCGCTTTGGGCGCGACGATCGGCAAGGGCTGCGCTGTTTTCGCAGGTGGCCGTGTCGGCTTGATGACTGAGCCCGACCTTGTCGAGCTGGGCGACAACGTCGCGCTGGACGATTGTTCGGTCGTCGCGCACATCAATTCACGCGGTCACTTCTCCTTGAACAAGTTGACCATTGGTTCTGGGTATGTTAACATTCTTTCACTCAATGGTGATGGCTACGGATCGCTGACCACCCTTGTGCAGCTCCGCCATGCGCTCAGGGTCCCGCCTTCTCTCTGGCGCGTCTATGGAGACCGGTTCTATGCTTCTCGAACATACCCTTCTCACCTCGGGTGAGATCGCCGAGTCTGGCGCCGTATACGCCGGCTGGCCTGCCCACCGTATGGACCAGCAGGCGTACTTGCGTAGCAGGACGTCTTCGCAGGTCCTGTCTACCTTCCACACCGACTCCCGCTACCGTAAGCTCACACGCGTCCATCTCAAACTGGAGGATGAGCGGCGTCGGCTAGACAAAAAGCTGGAATTCCACGAGCGCGAGCTGGAGGAGGCGAAGGAAAGGCTGGAGCTGATGATGCGCAGGACGTCCGCTATGCGGAACTCGACGCTGCTGAGCGCGCAGCGGCTCAGCGTCAGGTAAAACTCGTGACTGATTCCAGCTTCTGGGTTCTTTTAATCTCCCTCTTACCTACATATAGTCATTTTGCTTCGCCACCATTAGACTTGTCATGACCCACACAGACACGGGCATTGTATCGGTACTTAGCTATGTTCGTTCAGCTCCTGCATTCGTCCCTTTCATTCTGGCATGTGCTCTCGGGGCCCTCCTCGTGTTCACGCCTTCAACGTCTACCGCTTTCTTACGACTGGGATTGCCACTATGTATCATCATATCTTAGAGCGTTGTGTATCGACTATGTACTTATGCATTCGAGTATCTACTCTTGGAACATGACAGCTTTCTACACACACACAAACACAATTCCTGTCGGACAGGCTTCAAAGGTCTGACTCTACTGAGCTTGAGTTCGCTGGCCGAGTCCGAGATCTGAGGTCGCATCGGGTCACCGTGTCACGGTCACCTCTCGCGTGGTCACCTACGGTCACGTGCTTTCTCGCGGGCGCGTCACTGGGGTGCTGGTCGCCCATTGTTGTTTGTCCACGACCGTCACCTCTTCATGTCTGTTTCGGATAATGAACATTATCCGGGGTCTAAGCAGCGCGACTCGCGCAGTCACGCGCGACACGCGCGCGAACACGTGCAGCGGCGCGTCGCGCTTTCTCCTTTGTGTCCCCTTTGCTGGTTATGGCCCTTTGTTCTCATTTAGGACTTATACCTACCGCTCCGTGCTTCTCTTCTCCTCCATCTCCTTCCTCACCCGCGTGCTCGATAGGTACGACTTACCGCCTTCTCATTCCCCATCTCCTTCCTCACCCGCGTGCTCGATAGTCCCCGGACTTCGAGTTACTCTTTATTTCTCAGGTCACGGCTCCGCGCCGACCCACGCCTATCCGCGCTGCCAACGGCCGGTTTCAGGCTCGCGCCACTCCCACACTCGCAACCATGTCTTCCGACGGCACCGCCGCCGGCTCCTCTTTGTCCGCCACCAATGGCCAGACGAATGCCGGGCCTACCAACAGCCAAGGGACCGCCGGGGCCACTGTTAATCACGGTGCGCCAGCCGACGCCACCCAAAACGCCCTCAACGGCTCCCAGGCGAACCCCCCGATGGAGCAACTCCTAGTTCAAGCACTCCTCGCAGTCTTGGGCCGCTCTGCGCTCGGCGGGACCACCAGCGCGCCGGGCCAAGGAGTTCCCGCTCTCCCGCCCGCCGTCAACGCCGCGGTTTTCCCGCAGTTTACTTTCACGGCGGCACAGCCCGCCCAAGCTGGTACGTCTCTTCTAGATCTGTTCCCTGCTATCGAGGGGTCGGTTCTGTTGGAGATCGCGCAGCATACTTTCAAGCCGGGTGACCTATCTAAGCTGGACCCACGGTTCAAGGATCGCTCCCAGCGACAGATCCTTGACGTGAGTGGCGGGATAGTCTCGGTGCGCGACCAAGCGCCCCGAGACTATCCCACCTTCCATTCTCTTTACCTGCCACTAAGCGTGTACTTCGATGTTCTCGCTGGGTTCGCGTCCACTGGGGGATCTGCGGAAGCATTGTACCAGGTCACGTCCAGCACCTCCGCGTACCTCACTCGTCTAGTCCAATTCGCGCAGGACTATCAGTGGTCGGCCGTGGTCGCCTATCACTTTGCATTCCATTTCAAGAGGCGCCGCGACATGCTCAGGGGCGACTACACTGGCTGGGCCTCCATCGACACGGCGCTGCAAGCGGAACACCTCATCGGGCGGGACCGACCTCGTGGCGCGCCCTCTGGCAAGTCCTCGAACACGGGCAAACCCCGCGACGCGGACATCTGCCGCAACTTCAACAGGGGACACTGCACCTCCCCGTGTCCCGGAAACCGTGCACATAAGTGCGCCGGTTGCGGCTCCTCCGAGCACGGCCAATCGGCTTGCACCCGTGCCTGAAGGACAGGCAGGACGGGCAGCGAGCACCCTCAGTCTGCTCATCCTCGCCCTCCTTCCACCCCCCCGATAGTACACCCGTCACGGCCCGCATCATCCGCACCCCCGTCTCCTTCTCAAGTCTATACGCCTCCAGCTTCCGCAGCTCCACTCCAGCGCCCCGCGCTCCCTCCACCCATTATGCCCCCAGCTTCCGCAGCTCCATCACAGCGCCCCGCGCTCTCTCTGCCCAGTATGCCCCCAGCTTCCGCAGCTCCATCACAGCGCCCCGCGCTCTCTCTGCCCAGTATGCCCCCAGCTCCCGCAGCTCCACGCCAGCGCCCTGCGCTCCCCCACGCCCATCTCTTCCCTGCTGGTCCGCCGCCACCAGCCAGGCCCAACACAGACCCCCGTGCTAATGCCGTCCATCTCCGCCCCTCAGCCGAGCCCCGCGTTCAGTCGTGCTTGCGGCGCGAGGTGTGGGCGCATTATCTTGCCGAGTACCCAGACCGCAACTACGTACAATCTTTACTCGCAATAATAGATTTTGGTGCGGCCATCGGATACACTGGTCCCCCGCATTCCCAGGAGTGCCGCAACCTGTCCACCGCCCTTGAGCACCCGGACACTGTCGCCGCCGACATCAACACCCTCTGCTCGCGCCAGCGCATGCACGGCCCCTTCGCAACCCCACCATTCACGCCCTTCCGATCCTCCCCGCTGGGGGTCGTCTCGCGTCCGCGCAATCCCACGAAGCTCCGGGTGATCAATCACCTCTCTTGGCCCCAGGGCTCTTCCGTCAATGATGGTATTCCTGACTCCGAGTCTAGCATAATTTACGAATCATTCGACTCAGCAGTTGGTGAGATCCGCCGTCTCGGCCGCGGCACACTCCTCGCCAAACTTGACCTCAAGGACGCCTTCCGTCAGATCCCTGTTCGGCAGGCTGACTGGCATCTTCTCGGCTGCACCTGGGCAGGGCAGCTCTATTACAGCGTGGTCCTCGTTTTCGGAGCGAAGTCCGCCCCATACATCTTCAACCTCTTTGCCGAGGGCCTTCATTGGATTATCCAGCGCCACATCCCAGCATCACTGCGCCATTATCTAGATGATTTCCTTCCGATTTTCCCCCCCTCCACGGCACTGCCACGTGCTCGAGCTGCTGTCGAATGGATCACGGCTCTCGGCGAAGAGCTAGGCCTCGACTTCCAAGGGCATAAGACGATCTTTCCCACAACATGTCTCGATTTCCTCGGCCTCGACCTCGATACCGACGCAATGGAAGCCCGGATGCCGGCAGACAAGCTTTTCTGGCTTGGCGACCTTCTGGCAACCTGGGCAGCCAAGCGCACCTGCCGCCTGCGGGAGCTACAAGCCCTTATTGGGTTTATGCAATTTGCGGCTTACGTCGTGCCCCACGCCCGAGCATTCATCCGCCGTCTTATTGAGTTCTCGTCCTCATTCGCCTCGCCGCTTACAGTTCGTCACATCCCAAAATATGCCCACGCCGACATCCACTGGTGGCGGGTCTTCCATTCTGCATGGAACGGCATCCGGCTAATTGCCCCCTCTCGGCCCACAGTCCACGTGAACACAGATGCAAGCGGTTCCGACCGTAAGGGCATCGGCGGTGTGTTTCAGAACATGTGGTACGCTAGCCGTGTGCCGCGCCGGTTCCGTAAGAGGGATATTCAGTTCAAAGAACTCTTTGCCGTCGTGCAGGCAGTTCTCCGCTGGGGCGACCAATGGTCTGGTTGCCATGTGGTATTCCACATTGACAACCAGGTTATTGTGGATGCAATTACGGCTGATCGGAACCGCTCCCACCACACTATGTCGCTTCTCCGACCTCTCCTGATGCTTGCTGCATGCTTAGATTTCTCATTCTCAGCGGAATGGCTCCCGTCTGCTGCGAACGCGCTTGCTGACGCTGCATCTCGATTCCAGTACTCGCGCCTCTTCCATCTGGGCCCACACTTGCAGTGCAAGTCTTGTCCGCCGATCCCCCGCCTCAATGGTTTGAAACGCACTCTTTCCTCACTCGACAGGCAGCCTTTTATCTCTGGCACGGCCTCGCATCCAGCACTAGGGGGACATACAGCACGGGACAACGAAGCTTCCTCAACTTCGTCACCCTCAACCCCGCCTACAGGAACACTGATGGCGACGCACTCCCAGCCTCTCAGCGCGCCATCTCGGAATGGGTCAGCTCCCTCGGCGCGCGGGGCCTGCAGCCCAAGACTATCAAAGCCTATCTATCAAGCGTCCGATCACTCCACATCGACCGCGACCATCCATTCACAGCGTGCGAATCCCCCATCGTCCAGCGTATCATCCGGGGCATCAAACGGTACCACGGGGAACGTGCGCGTAACCCCAAGCTCCCCATCACACTCGACATCCTTCGGACCCTCTGCGCGACCCTGGTGGAATCATCGTCCACCATCGACCACACTATGAGGGCCGCTATGACACTCGCCTTTTCCGGGTTTCTCCGCTGTGGCGAGTTCACGGTGGGTCCGAATGCGCGTTTCAATCCGGCGATCCATCTCTCGCGCAGCTCGGTCAGGTTCTTGCCCAGCTTCGATCAGGCTGACCGCATTATCCTGACGCTGCCCAGTTCCAAAACTGACCCCTTCCGGAAGGGCGTCTCGGTCGTAATAGCAGCAGCCCCCGGCTCAGTAACTTGCCCGGTCTCAGCCCTCCGCGGGATCATCAGCGGGATCCTTGGCGACGAGACATCTCCTCTATTCGTAGGCCTCGACGGCAACTCCGCTCTCACAAGGGACTTCTTTATCTCGCGCCTCAAAGCCCTTCTCGCAACGCATGGCTTCATTAGCGACAAATTCTCAGGGCACAGTTTCCGCCGCGGCGCGGCCTCCTCAGCGGCGGCGGCGGGGTACGCAGACCACGAAATCCAGTTGCTCGGGCGCTGGCGCAGTGACGCTTACAAGCTCTACATCGACGTTCCCCTCGATCGGATCCTCCACTTGTCCAACCGACTCCATTGGGTCGAGGCCGAGCCTCCCGCTTAGCCTCCCGGGCTTCCAGCCCTCCGCTTCGCTTCTCTCTCTATGGCTTGAGCTCGGCCCCTCCCGGGTCGCGCGAGAGAGCGGTAGCGACGCGAGCGGGTTGGCGCCGTCCGCGCAGTTC